>APFE030133267.1:0-16508 GCA_000404065.3 Pinus taeda
TTCCTTATCTTGTGTCAAGCTCGTTTAAAAAATGAAACAAGGGTTTTGAGGATAGTTCTTTTCCTGTGTCAACCTCACTAAAAAATGAAACAACTCCCACGAGTCTTTCCAATATTTCAAAAGTAAACCTTCATTTCATCCACCTGGTTGAATACAATGAAGCTTGGGGGGCATGTGCCTCGATTTGCGTCATTTTGCTGGGGGCATGCGAACTTATAACAAGCATAGTTTTTCATTTCAAGCTTGCGTAAACATAAAACCGAATCCGAGCATAGTTCTTTTCCTGTGTCAAGCTCATTAAAAAATGAAACAAATCCTCCTCTAATTGAGTCGGGAGTTTGACTAAATCTCATAAATGTTAAGTTGTATATTTAGGTTAGTTATTTCCGTTTTTTGCATAGTTTTCTTATAGTTTTAGGTCGAGTCTTTCAAATGATCTCGTAACTGAACCTTCATTTCATCCAACTGGTTGAATGAAATGAAGCTGGGGGGCATGTCCTCTAGCAGTTATGCTTAGGGGGCATCAAGCACAGTTTTCTCTCTGTTTCAAGCTTATGTAAAAATGAAACTACTTCGAAGCATAGTTTTTCTTTGTTTCAAGCTTTTGTAAAAATGAAACCTATCTTGAGTCAATTTCGGTTATTTTCAAGACTCATTAAACTCATAAAAATCCCGAGATTATTTTGCTATCTTTCATTCTCGTAAAACAAATGAAAATTCCGAGTTCTTTCCGTCTTTTCCTACTCATAAATTAAATTGAAAGTCGGCCATATGAGTACATTTTTATCATTTTTTCGAACTCGTTAAAACTTACGAAAAAGTGAAACCTCAGAGTCATCTTTTAAGCCCTTTTCTGACTCCAAAAATATGAAAAGATTGCCGAGCGTCTCTTTTACACTCGTTAAAACGGAATTAAAAGACGGTCCCCTTATAGCCCTTTTCTGACCGTAAAAACAGGAAAAGATTGTCGGGTTTTTTTCGTTTCAATTTCGATACTGGAAATAAAACGACGTGTCCTTGATCTCTTTTTACTTTTCAGGTCAAAGACGCTAATCATGAAAGTACTCCTTGGTCGCAAGATCAAGCGGTTATCCCAGGTATTATTTTATACTTTTTTGGGCTTGGGAGACACAAATTTATGAAAAAGTCCAATCTGGAGTCTTCTTAAAGTTTTTCAGACTCTCTAAAATTGAAAAACGTCGAGTTTCTCCTATACTAGACTCGTTACAATTTCACAGGGAGGTTGGTTTTTGTCCGCAAAATTGAAATTTTAACGAGTCCAGTATAGGAGAAACTCGGTGTTTTTCAATTTTAGAGAGTCTGAAAAACTTAAGAAGACTCCAGATTGAACTTTTTCGTAAATTTGTGTCTCCCAAGCCCGAAAAAGTATAAAATAATACCTGGGAGAACCGCTTGATCTTTTACGACCAAGGAGTACTTTTCGTTATTAGTTCCTTTCATCCGAAAATGTAGAAAAGCGACCAAGGACACATCGTTTTATAACCAATATCGAATTTAAAACGACAAAAATCCGGCGATCTTTTTATGTTTTTACGGTCAGAAAAGGGCTATTGGGGGACCGTCTTTTAATTCCGTTTTAACGAGTGTAAAAGAGACGCTCGGCAATCTTTTCATATTTTAGGAGTCAGAAAAGGGCTTAAAAAGATGACTCTGAGGTTTCACTTTTTCGTAAGTTTTAACGAGTTCGAAAAAATGATAAAAATGTACTCATATGGCTGACTTTCAATTTAATTTACGAGCAAGAAAAGACAGAAAGAACTCGGCATTTTCATTTGTTTTACAAGAATGAAAGATAGCAAAATAATCTTGGGATTTTCATGAGTTTAACGAGTCTTGAAAATAACTGAAATTGACTCGAGATAGGTTTCATTTTTACAAAAGCTTGAAACAAAGAAAAACTATGCTTCAAAGTAGTTTCATTTTTACACAAGCTTGAAACATAGTGAAAACTGTGCTTGATGCCCCCTAAGCATAACTGCTAGAGCGCATTCCCCCCAGCTTCATTTCATTCAACCAGTTGGATGAAATGAAGGTTCAGTTGCGAGATCATTTGAAAGACTCGACCTCAAACTATAAGAAAACTATGCAAAAAACTAAAATAACTAACCTAAATATACAACTTAACATTTATGAGATTTAGTCAAAATCTCGACTCAATTAGAGAAGGATTTGTTTCATTTTTTAACGAGCTTGACACAGGAAAAGAACTATGCTCGGATTCGGTTTCATGTTTACGCAAGCTTGAAACAAAAAACTATGCTTGTTATAAGTTCGCATGCCCCCAACATAATGATGCAAATCAAGGTACATGCCCCCCAAGCTTCATTGCATTCAACCAGGTGGATGAAATGAAGGTTTACTTTCGAAATATTGGAAAGACTCGTGGGAGTTGTTTCATTTTTTAGTGAGGTTGACACAGGAAAAGAACTATCCTCAAAACCCTTGTTTCATTTTTTAAACGAGATTGACACAAGATAAGGAACTATGCTCATAACTATTCTCTACAATGTATTTCCTGCAGGTATTTCAGAGTTTCCACCTCACAGGGAAGTATAATTTTCTATTGAGTTGGTTCTAAGGGCGGCTCCAGCATCAAAGACACCTTATAGGATGAGAACTCCAGAGTTGGTAGAATTGAAGCTGCAGTTGAAGGAACTGCTTGACAAGGGATATATTAGGCCAAGTGTATCATCATGGGGCAAACAGGTATTGTTTGTGAAGAAGATGGATGGTACTCTCAGGATATGCATTGACTACATGCAGTTAAACAAAGTGAAAATAAAGAACATGTATCTTTTACCAAGGATTCATGACTTGTTCGACCAGTTGGAGGGAGCATCAATGTTCTCAAAGATTGATATGAGATTCGGATATCATGAGGTACACATCAAAGAAGAGAACATCTACAAGACAACTTTCTGGACCAGGTATGGGAATTATGAGTTTTTTGTAGTTCCACTTGGTTTAACTAATGCTTGATCTACCTTTATGTGCTTGATGAATAGTGTGATGTGCCTATATTTGGACAAGTTTGTTATTGTGTTAATTGATGATATATTGGTATATTCACAAAATGAAGAAGAGCATGTCGAGCATTTAGCAGCTATGTTGCAATTTTTGAGAGAGCATTAGTTGTACGCTAAGCTCATCAAGTGCAAATTCTTTTAGATTAAAGTAAAATACTTGGGACATGTGGTTTCCAAGGATGGCATAGTAGTGGACCCAGAAAAGGTAAGAGATATAATGGAGTGGGCAACTCCCAGGAATGTGGATGAGGTGATATCTTTCATGGGGTTAGCAGGTTATTATAGGAGGTTCATCAGGAACTTCTTGCAGATTTATTATCCTATCACATCATTATAGAGGAAAGGTAAGAAGTTTGAATGGACAGAGGAGTGTGCAGCTGGTTTTGAGCAGCCCAGGAAGTTGTTGACACATGGACTAGTGTTAAAGATTGCAGATCTAGACATAGAGTTTGTAGTATGTACAAATTCTTGCAAGAGATGACTTGGTGGAGTCCTTATTTAGGATGGATAGGTGGTATCCTATGTGTCATGGAAATTGAATGAGCATGAGAAGAACTACCCAAAACATGATATTGAGTTAGAAACGATCATACATGCATTGAAGATGTGGAGGTACTATTTTATTGGCAGGAGGTTTGTATTGATGAGTGATCATAATAGTTTGCGGTATCTATTTGACCAACTGAATATGAATGGAAGGTAGGCTTGGTGGTTGGCCACGATTAGTGAGTTCGACTTTGAGATCAAGTATATAAAAGGAAATGAGAACATGGTGGCATATGCTCTTAGGATGCGGATACAAGTAAATCACATAGTAGTTATGAGCTCCTATGGGACAGATTTACAAGATAGGATCTTGTAGGAAGGTCAGTAGGATGTCAGGTATATGGAGATTGCGCATAAGTTGCAACAAAGTTCAGGTAGTGGTATAGGTATAGGTACAGTTGGTGGTATAGGTACAAGTACAGGTGGTGGTATATGTACAGGTACAGGTCGTGGTATAGGTATAGGTATAGATACAGGTACAAGTACATGTATTGGTACTGGTACAGATGTAAGTGCGCATGATGTAGACTATCATCTCATGACAGATGGATTGGTTAGATTTAGGGACAAGATATATGTGCCAGATAGAAGTTAGCTCAATAAGGTGATCTTGAGGGAGTTTCATGCGAAACCATATTCAAGTCACCTAGGTTTTCAAAATATGCTAACAACAGTGAAGAAATTCTATTATTGGCCGAATTTGAACAAAGACATAGAAAAATTTGTGGCTAGGCGCTTAGATTATCAACACGTGAAGGTAGAGTAGAGTATCTTGTGGACAGCTACAACCAGTTTCGATTCCAAAGTCGAAATGGGAGGTCATTTCCATGGAATTTATCACGAGTTTGCCAAGGACAATGAGACAACATGATTCCATCATGATAGTGGTGGACAGGTTGACAAAGGTAGCGCACTTCATTCCAGTGAAGTCTACTTTATCAATGAGTGATGTAGCACATGGATTCATCAAGGACGTGGTTAGATTCCATGGAGTTCTGAATAAGATTGTGATGGAAAGGCATGCAAAGTTCAATTCCAAGTTTTGGAATGATTTATTTGTAGGTTTGGGCATAGAGTTGGCCTTCAGTACAACTTATAATTCGCAGAAAAATGGACAGACAAGGAGGATCAATAGGATATTGGAGGACATGTTGAGGATGTATGTGATGCATCAACAATGGAAGTTTGAAGAGTACCTTCCATTAGTAGAGTTCACTTATAGCAATGGTTATCAGGAATCCTTGAGGATGATTCTGTTTGAGGCATTGTATAGGTGGAGTTGTAATACCCCATCAGTTGAAGCGATCCAGTGAACAAGGTGTTGATTGGACAAGACTTGTTGAGAGGGAAATGCAGGTAATCAAGAATAATTTAAAAGCAGCACAGGATAGGTAGAAGATATATGTAGATCAGAATAGGTTGTTCAAGGATTTCCAGGTTGGGGAATAGATGTACTTGTGAATCAAATGAAAGAAGATCTCATTGCGGATTGGATCGTGTGCCAAGTTGGCACCCCAGTTTGTGGACCTTTTAGGATTATTGAGAGGATTGGGCCAGTAGCCTATCAACTTGCACTGCCTCCAATAGTGAAAGTCCATGATGTTTTCTGTGTGTCATTGCTTAAGAAGTATGTTAAAGATGTTGATCATGTGATTGACTACTTTATATTGCAGGTGGAGCCAAAAGGATAATTCCAGCGGGAGCCACAATGCATTTTGCAGAGAAAGATGCTCATGCTCCAAAACCGAGCAATCGAGCATGTTAAAGTGCAATGGAAGCACTTTAGGCCCAACAAAGCTACATGGGAGATGTCGGATCAAATGAGGGTTATGTATGCTTCCTTATTCGTTGGTTGAGCAAATGTTTGGGTATGTCTTTAGTATATGTTTTGGTACATTTTTTGGTGATGCTTGGTATATGTACATATGTATATCAATGTAAATACCACCATGAGATGTGTTATAAAGATCCAATAAGCAGTATGGGTGTCATGTCATTATGATATTATAATTTTTATGTTTTCATGCTAGTTTGCTTCTCAACAAGATGATCATTGTAAATACTACAACGAGCTAAGTTATAAAGCTCCATGGGCAGTATGTTTTTCTTACAACAATCTTGTTGGTTCTAGGTGTTGTTGAACATCGAGGATGGTGTTCCCCCAAGGGGGAGGGTTCTGTAACAAACATGGTTAAAATCCCATGTAATAAAAATTAATAAAGGAAAAAATAAAAACACAATTGATGGGACACTTATTCCAAGCTAAATGTTGGGAAAAATCATAGTGATGGGCATCACTTGTGGTTGATTAATGGCTAAGGAAATTGGCAAAGGCAATGGTAAGGGTTTTGGAAAGGGAAACTGGCATTTTGGGACATTTATTTATGGAAATAACGGAAATTAGGAGAAAAGGGAGGTGAAAGGTCACAGGTTGCATGTGAGGAGGAAAATGAAGGAAAATAATGGAAAATGAAGAAAATAGAGGACTAATCAATAAAAAAGCTTCTGAGGATAAGTACACAAAATTTTGTTAGTTTAGTTTTGGAGCTCTCTCTCTATTCTCCCCTTCTCATACTCTTGGACACTTAGAGTTTCCTTGGAGCACTCTTGGAGAATGTGGCATACTTGAAGATTTAGAACAAGAAGGCAAAGGATTAGTAGGAAATCGCAAGAGGACATAGGGATCATCAACTACAATGGGTTTTGCTTGAAGGTACCGAGTTGCATTTATGTTTTCCTCACTAGTTTTGGCATGAATGGAATATGCTTGTGGTTTATTGGTCATGATATGTCATTGGCATGGAGGAATGCCTAGATTGACAGTGGATTTGCATAGCCTTTCCATTTATGGGATAGCCATGGTGTTGTAGGTTCATTTCTTTGTTTTCTAGTTGGTTCTCATGTTTCATTTATCTTGGGTTGAGTTACTAGTTCCTGGAAGCCCTAGTTGGACAACGCTTTGGAAGCCCTGTAACAGCTTGGGTTGAGTTACTAGCCCTGGAAGCCTTTGCTGGAAAAACACTCTAGAAGCCCTTGGTGGGTTGAGTTACTAATCCTAGAAGCCCTGGTGGGAAAAATTCTATGGAAGCCTAGAGAAATATATGGGTTGAGTTAATAGTCCTGGAAGCCTTGGTTGGAACAAACGCTCTCGAGCTCTAGAAGGCTTGGGTAGATACCAATCTTGTGAGGGTTTGTGATGTCTGAACGTCAGGTGAAATCATTGTTTGATGGGTTGAGATGGTTTATCCTCTAGATGCCATGGATGGTTTTTGATTGATTTGTTTCATGAGATCCCAATTTCATGCTTGGAATATGGCACGAGGCTGACTAGATGAAGAGAGTTTTGGCTCTGCCATTTCTATGGTCGGGTGTTTTCTAGAAGACGTGAACCTGGTTGGCCTTTGCATCATTAATATGAGGTTATTTCTCCTCGTTAATTCATGATTATTTTATTGGTTTATATGTGGATTATATGGTTGTTGTTTCCTTGGTATTTCTGTTGTTATTAAGGTCGTTATGAAAATGTATTATGCCAGTGGCTATGTATGTCTCTCATCATGTTTTTACTTATAAATGAATTTACAATGTATCTATGGCCTAATGAATGAAACTATAGCTAATGTGTTGAGGTTCCAATGCTTCTTAGTGATTTTCAGATGAGTATGAGACCCCTATGCTCAGATATGTTTTTTAAATGTGTAGATTATATAATCGTGATATGGTTGATGAAATTCCTATCATGGATAGCAGGGGTCCAGTCAATTCCTTGTTCAAGTAGTTGCATTCATTTCATTATTTTGTTGTTATCGTTTAGTTCTGAAAGTGTCATTGGGTTATGGGCACTGACGTGGGCTCTAGGCCTGAAAAAGTGGCACAAATCCTAGAGTCACAGGCATATGTATGAGGAGAAAAGTCCCCAGATGTAGGCATACCCATGAAATGGGAGCGTCTGGAGCCTCCTGGATGCATTCTTGTCCATATCAAGGGAGCGTCTAGGGGCTTAATGGTCTCAAACTTCAGTTGGTCTCATGGACTAGTTACCTGAGTGGTTGGGATGGATCCTCGAAGTTCTGTTGTTGACGTGGAAGGTTTGTGTGATGTGCTCTTATAGTTCCACTTCTTTAACTAACACATAGGGAGTAGGATCATATCATAATAACTTCTCATCACATCTTTACCCTGGTTGGTCGATTACTTCGGTAGATGTGGGAGGAGGGAGTTACATGTGCACATTGTAAAAGTACCTTGGACAATATCTATAAGGGTAGGTGATCCGGATTTAAACAGGAACGCAAAAAATTACAGAGATAACCATAAACACAGAGATGCAAAGGAAATAATAATTCATTTCATTAATGTAAAATACTGAAATATGCTTACAAACAGAAATGGAAATGAACCAGCTAGGGCGATGGTAGCTTATCTCTGAGAAGAGATGTGGTGGCTACATGCCTCTGAATTGTGTTACAATGAGTCTCAAAGGCCTATTTATTGTTGAGAAACAATGGAAAACCCTTAACATCCCAAAACCTAACCCTATAAGATGAAATTCCAAATTGTGGGCCCCTTTTTGGGTAAGTTGGTACATCAACTTCCTGGGGTCGTAACTTTGGCACCCGACCTTCGTTTGACGCGTACAATAGCTCGTTAGAAATATATATCCGAGCACTACAACTTTGGGAAGAGAAAAATTGATTGGTTCATTAACCCATGTTGCTCCCATATTTCCCAACAAACATCGTTTAGGGCCTTAAAATGGCTCCAGAAGTTTAGGACCCAAAAAACTGCTAAAAATAGTAAATTGTGCTACAAATAAGAAAACTGAAAAGCTGAAAGAGATAGTTGTGGGGGTCCATGTGGGATAGGTGGGTGGCCACCAAAATCCACCTAGATCATTCCTCCCCCCTTAGGAAGCAATGGTCCCCATTGCGTTGAGTTCCTCCATCTGTTGAACTTGGTCCCTGGTGAGTTGTTCTGCAATCTCAGGTGTGTTTGATAATGGTGGGAAGCATGGCCGAGGGCGGTACACATTGAAAACTTGGTACAAGCGAAGGAATGGAGGAATGTTGTGCTCCAAAGCATTATTTCCTACAACCTTGGTAATGGTGTAAGGACCATGTCGGTGTGGTCGGAGCTTCTGATGGGCTCTTGTAAGGCGTTCTTTCTGTAGATGCAACCATACTTTGTTTCCCACTAGAAGCTTGTGTGGTACCCCTGTGGGTGAGGAGAAGTTGTTCCTGTGTTCTGTCATGACCGTATCCCTTTGTTGTTTCTGCTACATGGAGGAACCCTTCACGGGGTCATGGATGTGGTGACGTTGTTCCCCTTACTTTGGGAGCGAACCAGACAAAAAATGAATTTCCTAGTCTAGAAGATGAGCTTGCTGCCTTTCTTGGCAGTGATCAAAGAGGTGGCGGTAGGTGGGGCTACCTCTCGTATCCTGCATAATGAATTACACAAAAAAATAATGACAGCACGAGGCCTTGATTCATACACAACATGTCGCCTCCACAAGTATGGCTAGCCTAATAGTACATCACAAACATCTAGAGGTGTAACATCACACAATACCTTATCTGTGAAGGGTTTGATGCTGTAAGGAAGGTGGAACTACTGGCGAACTCAGAGATTTCATCCTTGGTGAAGCCACCTGATACTGTATGGTTGCGGGTGTGGTGTAGTCAGTAGGCCCAACCGCTTCACGACCTCTGCTGAAATGAGGTTCTTTTGGCTGCCACTGTCGACAATGAATTGTAGCGGCGAACCCTTCACCCACATCTGTGAGTGGAAAATACCCTCCCCCTCCTTTGGATATTCGGGCTCATTCTTCTGGATCTTGGCAGTGGCAACAGTGACGTTGGGCTCCACATCAATGATCTACTTGAATTTTCCATTCCCCTTATCGGGTTTTGACTCAGGGTTAGAACATGCATCTAATTTTGAAGCCTTCAACTCAGCCAGTAGCGACTGCTTGGTTTGACACTCACTTGTGTTGTGAGTGGGGCTCTTATGGAACTCACACCACTTTCCTGTGTCCTTCTTTGACTTCGTGGTGTTATTCTTTTCTTGTGGCTTCGACGGGTTGTCTTGGGTCACCCTGCCTTGGCTTTGTCCTTTGGTCTTCAAATTCGCAGATCCAAAGTCTCTCTTCTTCTATTTGAACTTTTGCCTGATTCTGACAGCGTATCGGTATGCTGTGCTGAGTGAGGAGATGTTCAGGAACTCCATATCTTCCTCGATGTATTTGTGTAAGCAGTTGTGGTATTTGAGTACCAGATGTAGCTCAAAATCTTTGATACCCAACTGTGTGTGAAGGGTATGAAAAATGTTTGTGAACTCCACACATCTTGGTCCTGTCCCTGTCGTAGCGTGGTCCACTTTATGTATTTGTACTCATAGCTTTTGACAGGGGAGTACTGCTCCTTGATGGCATCCTGGAAGGAATTCCAAGTGGGTGCAGTTAAGAATAGTGAGTCCGTACTTTCATCCTTCTGCTCACAGCAGGTTTCCCACCAGTCCTTTACGTGGGGGGCTGCTTTGAGAAGAGCGAAAAAAATCTTTTCCCGACTCGAAAATTCATGAATAGAAAAATACCCATCTAGAAGATTTAACCATTTATCTACGGCATATGCGTCTATCTAAGCCTCGAATATGGGGATTTCAAAATTAACTTCTACCTTAAACGGTGTGGTGTTTCTACAGTAGATGTTGGAAGCCGATGCGTTGCTTCTGGGTAGCCGCTGAAGGGTCTAGGCAAAGTTGTCCATCATCGCATTCCTTTGTCGCTCAAGGGCTTCTTCGAGCAAGGTTTTGATAGGATCTCCTACCCCCTCATATTTCTTTTCATCTTCCATGGGAGGTCGTTGGGGTCTGCGGTGCTAGTCTTGTAAAGGTTCAACCAGTTCAAGCCCTAACTCCTTATATCCCTACCTCGTTGGGGACATGTAAATAAAAACAGAGAAAAAGCAGACTGCTCTAATACCACTAATCCGGATTTAAATAGGAACGTAACAAATTATAGAGATAACCATAAACATAGAGATGCAGTGGAAATAATACTTCATTTCATTAATGTAAAATATTGAAATATGCTTACAAACAGAATTGGAAATGAAATAGCTAGGGAGATGGTAGCTTATCTCTAAGAAGAGATGTGGCGGCTACATGCCTCTGGACTGTGTTACAATGAGGCTTGAAGGCCTATTTATTGTTGAGACTTAACATCCCAAAACCTAACCCTAGAAGATGAAAAACCAAATTGTGGGCCTCGTTTTGGGTAAGTTGGTACATCATCTTCCCAAGGTCGTAACTTTGGCACCCGATCTTCTGTTGACGTGTACAATATCTTGTTAGAAAGATCTATCCAAGCAGTTTCCCCTAGATTTCCCAAAAAATGTCGTTTAGGGCCTCAAAATGGCTCCAGAAGTTCAAGGCTAAAAAAATTACTAAAAATAGTAAATTGTGCTACAAATAAGGAAATTGAAAAGCTGAAAGAGACAGTTGTGGGGGTCCAAGTGGGATAGGTGGGTGGCCACCAACATCCACCTGGATCAGTAGGGATAAACTCAATATGATCAATAAATGGAGAAATATGGTCTTAAGTCTAATGCAGTTGAGGATCATAGTATGAGGGCTTATTGATGCAGAATGTCTTCTTCAAATCGAAATTACATCACATGAAAGAGAAAATATACCCAAATTACATGACATACATATCTTGCTCTCATGTAGGAATTAAAGGCCATTATTACTGTCAAATTTTCTACATCAACCAAGATAATATTACCATCTAACTCAAGAGGGAGTTATGCACAATCCCCATTAGTTTGAGTATTATTTTATTGAAGGTCCACAACATGGCCATTAGCAAGATAAATATTAGAGACCGAAAATACTTGAAAATATATGGGGACATGGTATACAGGTAGGCTCCTTCATCCATTAAAAATCAGTGAACATGAATACTATTAAAATGAATCTTAACTGTAAAGTAGTGAAATAAGAGAGGCATGGACTTTCCACATTACATAAGTAAAATCCAATATCATTATAATCTAAATGGTGCATATTTATAATGATCTTACATTGGGAAGGTACGGTGAGTAATAAGATTCCAAAATTGGATTTTGTACTCCCTTGTCTTAGGGATTTATGATTAAAAATAATGTAGATTTGTTAGGAGGGAAAATCACTCAGTTTCTAGGAAATTAAATCAGCCAAGACTGGTGGAGCTTGAATATTAGAAGCGATGAATTCATGCTAAGAGGAGGGTTGGTGAGAAATTAAAAGAATGTAGGATCTTTTCATTATGAAATGTTTGCATTGATATTGTGTTTTATTGTTTGATGGTTGGCATTGATGTCAACATGGGCTTCTATAACTGATGGTATCCATATGCTTGATTGTTTTATGGTATTTCTGTGTGTATGGTTTTTATGGAAAATGTTTGTGTTGTAGGTGCTTTAATGTTGTTTTGATGGCTTTGATGGTTGATGATGCTAATGGTTGACATTGAGATCAACTTGGTAACATATGTGATAGATGGTTGCGGAGCAACTTGATTTGTGTGTGAATAGATTTTTTTTTGTGCCATTCATTGTAGATGGTTGGTTGGTCTTACAAGTATAGTGGAATTGTGTGGAGGGGTCAAAGGTTGTGATGTTGTCACTTGTTCATTTCAATAGTTGATTAATTAGATGATGTTGAATTGATACTTGCATAAGTAGATTGAGCTTGTTCCAAGATATTTATCATGTTAGTAGTCATTCAGTATGTCTTGCAGGGGTTCAATATGCTCAGGAAATGTTTGAATATATGATTGATCAAGTTTTGGAATTTTGGTGGCTAGAGGAGAAGGTCCTCCATATGTTTTACCCCAATTGCACAAAAGAAGTTTTGTTCATGTGGTTGAAGGCCTTTAACCACATGCATACCAAGTTGTGTGTGTAGTTGTAGCTGAATTTTGGTTGCATTATGTGTGTGGTTGAGACTTAAGCTTCATATTCCTTGTGCACTCAAGCTCGAATTCCTCGTACATTTGATGTATTTTTTGAAGTAATTTCACTGGGTGTTCGCATAATAAATTCAACTAAGTTAATAAACCTCTAGAAGTTTTTTAAAGTTCAAAGTGTCAAGCAATAAATGAAGGGAGTGGATTGATCAAGTCAAAATGACTGATCCAAATGAATCTAAGTGTGTGAAACAAATTCCTAGAGACTCCATCACTTGAGGCAGTTCTTGTCTTAACCATTTTCAAGTAATTTTAAATATGAGATGATTTGAAGCTTATTTTGGCTGGTTCTCTTATGAGAGAGAGAGTGAGTATCCATGATGGGATAAGAAGAAGATATTATGAAGTGAGTGGTTGTAGCACACCATTCAGAGATTGCAGAGAGAAAGAGTGTACTTTGCAGACTTGTAGAAGATCATACTTGTGCAGTGAGGCTAACAATTTGCGATTGCAGGAGATTGGATGTTGATGGTGTTGGAGAAGATTTGTATATCCTGTTATGTTTTATTTGCATAATTTTATTTTAGCAGTGAGGTGTTTTGAATCAATTGTATGTGAAAGATTTGATATGGCAGATAATATTAGATCCATAGTTTGCATGCTTATTGTTGGTCATTTTTGAGAGTTGTTTGAGCATGATGTTATGATACTATTGTTAATTTTATATATTTGTGTAGATGAGTGAGAGAGAATTGATGAAAATATTACATGAACTAAAGTAGAGAAGGAAATTGTTGTTGTTTTGTTCAGGGGTCTAGTTTGAAACATATTGAAATGTGGCCCTAGGGGATCAATAGATCAGAATAACTTGGTGAAGAAAGAATGGGTGTTCCTTGCTGATGGTGGTCAGTAGTTTCAATGGAGAGAGTAAAATTCTCATAGTAAAATGGGTATTGGGTGAGGCTTGCTAGGGGTAGAGGATTCCAGTGGATGGGTCTTCACAAAGTCAATTTAGAGTGAGAAACTACCTTGCTGGACATAGATAGCTATGATGATGTAAAATATGATTTGTTTGATTAATAAAATTTGAAGTAGAGCAACAATAACAACAACAAGGGGTGTTTTTGACGTAGAAGGGGTTTTACACTAGAGAGCCTTGTGTTCATTTTGCATGAATGTGTGATTGCCTTGATTTACTTTTTGTTGAATGTATATGTTTATTTACTGATGAATTGATGTATGATTGCATGTGAGATAATGATGAATTGATATATGAATGCATGTGATAAAATTATGAAAAATATTAATAAGTTATCACTACTCATTAACCACCACCCCCCCCCCCTCTTATTAGTGATATTATATCCAACAATTGGTATTAGAGCGATTTCCTACTTGTAAATCTTGATCACTTGAGAGTTAATCAAGGACGAATGGATAAGAAAAAAAGGAAACAGTCTTAGAAGAGGAAGAATAACAAACAAATCAAGAAAATTTCAAATTAAGAAGAAACCCTTTTCCTGTTGATAAAGAACGATGAAGGTAAATGTAATAATCTTATATCTGGTGGTAAATTTTCTTATAAATGTAGTGATGATGATACTCTTGAGTTTGATGGTTTTGAAGATGATGAGTATTCCATTTAGTTCAATGTTTTGGAGAGAAGTGGCAATAACCATTTTGGAGAGAAATCAGATTTAGAAGGTGAAGAGCCTTACAAGATTGCAACCCTAGAAGTGAAAATTAGAAGGATCAAGGCTGAAAACAAAACAGAGAGAAAGTTATTACAAATGTTTGACAAGAAGGAGGGTACCTATAAGGAATAAATCACTAAGTTGAGAACTCAGCTAGATGAAGGAAGACAAGATGAAGGAGAAATGTGGAAGCAATACAAAGAGAAAGAAGATGAATGTGAAAGACTCAATGTTGAGGTGGGTGCATTGAGGAATGACCTAGAAATGAAGACTACACAGTTGTATATAGACATAGAACCTCTCTTAGAGAGATCAAAACCTAATCTACATAAGGAATAAATGAGTTTAGAAGCAGAACTTAAACAACCTATAACAAAAAATAGTACCAATAGTGAGAATAGCAAGGAAGAAGCACATAACCAAAACCAGCAATCAAAGGAGTAAAAAGTTGTGCCAACCAAATCATCCACTTCCCAAAAATTAGTAAGATGCTTTAGTTGAAAAATCTTGGACATATTGCTGCAAAATGCAAAAACATGCAACAAAAAATGTAATTAGACAAAAGGCCCCATCAAGCAAGCTCATCAATGGCTAGGTATAATAGTTCATTCTATGGCTATAGTTTTTTGTGTAATGCCTTTGGGAATAAGGTTTTTGATTGCAGGACTTATGTCAAGAAGATGAGTTTCTAAGCTTATCCTTCATTTCTTGGACATATAAGGTGTTTCTTGTGTGACAACATTGGCCATAAGGCCAAAGATTGCAAAATTCCCATATGCTATAAGGAATTCACTCAAAAGGAAAAGATTACTCAAAGAAGATCTAACAAGACATCAAACAATGGAGTGCATGTCAAGGTTCAAT
Source organism: Pinus taeda (assembly GCA_000404065.3). NCBI lineage: Eukaryota > Viridiplantae > Streptophyta > Pinopsida > Pinales > Pinaceae > Pinus > Pinus taeda. The sequence continues at coordinate 15,102 of APFE030133267.1, forward strand.
ATAACAATGTCTGGAAGAAAAAAGGAGAAGAAAAAATGCTCCCACCAGAAACTGAGGCCTGCATTATCTCAGGGAGAGAATATGGCAACATTCTAAATATAAAGGAAAATCATTGAAAATGCAGCCATAGCAGGAGAAGAGTACATTGACAAATTTGCATGTAGAAGGTGCTTGAGCTTAGGGGAAGTTGAGGATGAAGATGAAGGTTTGCATGAATATCTTGTTTTGATATCTAATTAGTTATGTGATGGTTGAGCTTAGTTGGTTTCATGGAAGTTTTCTTGTTTTCATAATGAAGTCCTTACAAGGTTATGAAGATATGGCAGCCATGATTATAATATCTCATATTTATTTGACATATGCAGTTATTGTTGCATAAATTGCAAGACCAATCTAATTTTTGTAAGCATCTTGGGTTTATGATTGGTTGGTAGCAACATGTTACATTTCTAGAATTTATGCAGATTTATTGTTCATACTAATTTTGTATCTGAGAAGGATGTGAGGGATTGTGAAAGACATGTGTTCAAGGGGAGTATATTTCTTCCATTAGACCAACCAATGGTTAACATTAAGTTCATGGAAGATGAACTTATTATTACTTGGTATATCTCGTGTATCTCTGATATTGGATTACTGTAGAAGTTATATGATGTATTATTGTTATTTATTATGATTGAGTCATGGATAATGTGCTGCATATGTCATATCATGGAAAGACCATGGTTTAATTTTAAGATTGTTGCTACAATAGTTGGAATCTCTATTTTTGCTGACATTTGCATATTTGTTGATGATGCGGTGTAGTGATCATTTTTGCTTCCTGTTGATGAGGTTATATTGTTACTGCTACCATTGATGATCAAGATCTATTTATGGTTTGTGTGGTTTGATTTCTTATCTTTGGAGGTTTGGTTAAAATTTGAAATGAAGACGATTATGATACAACCACATATAGGGAATTCATTGTTTAAACTTTAATGATGACATGGTTGCCTAGATGTATGCCCAAGTGTTAGATAAACTCTCTATTAGTTATTCCTTGACGCATGATGTTGGAAAATGTGTTATTTTATTGATACTACATGTTGTAGGTTTTAACCCCGTACAGAAATTACCTGCATACGAATTCTAAATCACAGGAAAAATAAAAATGCGAGAGCATAACACATAAAACACATATACACAAAGATTTCCCACTGGATCCAAAAACCAGGACTACCAGCTTGATTTTTCATTATTTTCCTTTCAATGTTACAATACATATTTATACATGACGAAGCATCCAATACCATGGACTGAAAACCATCGCGTCCAAAACCATGCACCGAAAACCATCATGTCCAAAAAACATGTGCGAAAATCATGCACAAAGCCACAGGTGGGTCTGCCCAACCTAACATAGGG
>APFE030133268.1:39933-57524 GCA_000404065.3 Pinus taeda
CAGTGGTCCCAATATTACACTCCTCAATTTCTGCATTGATGGGTTGCATCTTTGGTTTCTTAGGGATGTCATTTGAATAAAAAATGTCTTCTCAAGGAGTAAGACCAATGGGTAAGAAATTATCCTTTAGCTGAATTACTTCAGTTTCTTCTTCAATAATTTCATCAAGATCTGCTAGTTTTAGCTTCTGTAAATTGGCAGAGTCAAAGGTTGTAGGATGTAATATCAGATCTGCTGTTTCAGCTGCTATACTTGTCTTAAGTTCATCAATTTGGTGCTGATCATTCCTAATGCTTGTGTCTATGTTTAAGTTTGAGAATTCTTATTTCATGGACAAAAAATTATTTATCTGAGTATCATTCTCAAATATTTGCCAATTATCTACATTGTCTGGGACAGAAGGCCTATGTTTGATCTCAGCAGTGAACTGGTGGTTAGGCCCAAAAGGAAGTTTACTGGTGCTTGCAAAAGTTGCCGAACTATGAGCATGCAAGTTGTGGCTTCTAGGTATTTTGGTGAGCTGATATTCCAAGAAGCTGTTAAGCAAGTCTGTCACTACTATCCTATAAGACCTTAGCCTGGGATCATTTGTGACAAAAGTTCCCTTTATCTGTTGTATAATTAGATCTGAATCACTCAAAATGGAAACTTTGGTCACACCAAGACTCCTAATCAGTTTGAAACCTAGCAAAAGGGCTTCATACTCGGCCATGTTATTTGTACATCTGAAGTTAAGCCTATATGCATGACCTAAAGCGTGGTAATTTTGAGTATTGTGTATCCAAACCCCTGCCCCTGCTCCTAGTTTGTTTACTGACCCATCAAATTCCAAATACCACAAGATCTCTTGATCAATGTTTCTTTCAATGGATTTACAGATTTTTTCAGTGGGCTGGTCTGGCTTTGGTGATTCTTGTGATATATTAACAGACTGTGTTGGGTTGATCACATCAGTGATATTTTGATCTTGAGCAGTGGACTGTTCATTTATGTGCCTGGTTTCTGTTGTTATTAGGAGCTTGACCTCAGTTTTGGGACACATATCAGCATTGTACAATATGAATGAGTCCATGTCTGAATGAATGGAGTAGATTGGGAAGTTTTGGGGCTTCTCCTGACTACTGACCACATATTTCATCAATGTTTCTTGGTATAATCTCTTTGGCTGGCCAAAGACTGAAATTGTGGCATATGACATGTCTAGTTGCAGAGATCCTTGGAGTTTGGCACCCCATGATCTTGATAAAAGCATACCATATTTAGGTGGAATGTCAGCTACTACCACATCCATTAAAATTTTTTTAGCTGGATATTGGACTAGGGATACACAAAGGTCTTTGATCACACCTAAACATCTCACCTAGCTGGAATCAAATGAAAACAAGTCTTTATAGGGTCTGGTGATGTCTAGATCAAGTTTTTCCATTACTGATTTGGGCATTAGGTTATGAGAGGCCCTTGAGTCAAACATGGCATTGTGTAGCACCTTTTCATGGATGTTTAGGCTGACATAAAATGGAGGGATACCTCCATCCACTGATTTTCCATTGAATTCTGAGCCAAAAATTAGCTCTGGCTGATCATCCAGAATATTAATTGCATCCCTATTCTCTGGTACTTGCAATGATCTATTAATTTGTTGTCTGAAGACCTCATGTTTCGCTAGTTCAGAAAGAGGAATTGCTATTTTTAGTTTGCTAATTTCTGTTTCAAGATTGAAATTTTTTTCCATCTGAACTTTTATATTGTGATCAACAAGTTTTTCCTTCTCTGCTGAATTTTGGGTGACCTTGTCCTGGTCAGGTACATTGTTTTTGGGTATGCTTGAATTGTGTATGTTTTCTAGAGGTCTGCCCAAGATCTTTGTTGGAAGAGATGGTGTAGATGTAGGATTTACTGGAGGCTGTATATCAGATACATCTTCCACTGTGACCTCCCTTTGGAGTTTTTTATCTAAGGATTCTATTAAGACAAACTTATCACTAGATTTTTTGGGCAGTTTGGTGTGTGTTTGTTTTGTATTCTCAGGTACATCTATGGTTCTACTTCTTAACTTGTATTGTTTGTGTACTTCATAGACTGATGTGTCATACCCTTCTCTGAAATCAAATGACTCACCAGATTTTGTTTGGAATTGTTTGTATTCTTGGGCTTGTTGATCATCTTGTGTTAAGAATACTTGTTGTTCAGTGTCCAAACCCATTAGATTGATGTGGGGATCTTCTATTTGTTCACTAGTGGTTGAGGCCTCTGCATAGTTTTCTTGAAATGGAGGTCTGATATTCTGATCAAGACTAGTTCTCCCAACATTTGGGTTTTGGTTTTTTCTAAAATTGGGATTCCTAGTAGTGTTGCTTGTTTGCCCTTCCCAAGAGGACTTTCTCTCCATGGTCTCAACTCTATCTCCCAACCTCTCCATACCCTTCATGATTGCATCTAGCTTTTGGTCAAAAATTGAGGGTTCCTCTTTAAATGTTGTTCTTCTCTTATTTTTGGCTCTGGTTCTCTTGGCAATCAGGTTTGCCTCCACACTGACAGCTATATTCTGCATGTCTGCAAGACTTGGAGGTGCTCTTTCTCTTAATTGATATTCCATATCTAAATCAAATCCATCAGGGAATTTGATCAAGGCCAAATCAGGTGGAGGTCTTAGGTTCTGAGGAATGGCGTTGTATACATTGTTGAACCTAACACAGTAATCTTGAACTATTTATTGTGGACCCCTTTTCAAATTATCATACTCTATTAGTATGTGTAGAGGGTATTTCTTCTTTTCCCATTTGTTTAAGAAGCTTAGGTATAAAGCATCAGGATTGAGTATAGACTGTGCGGCCAAGGACCTAAACCAGGTCCTTACATCCCTTGTTAAACTTTGTACAAAAATTTTCATTCTTACATCTTCATCATCTATTTCATAGTTCTCAAAGTAGTCCTGCATTCTCTTGGTGTGTTGTTGGGCAGTATAAGAGCCAGTACCATCAAAGTAAGTGATCTTGCTTTGATAATCTTGGGGCATAGCCCCTGGATTTTCAGGCAGGTGTAAAGGGGCATATCTGTTAGCCATATTTGCAGAGATAAAAGGGACAACAAGAAGAAGTGGAACAGTTGGAACAACAGGGATAATAGGAGTAAGGTGTGTTGGGGATGGAGGAGTGGGGAAGCTACCTTGGGAAGTGGATGAAGAACTAAGATAAGTGGGGGTTATGTGAGGATAAATTGATGCTTTTGCAGGAGTAGGAATATAGCTATGCCGGACTGGTTCAGCACCTGAATCTGAGAGCCCTCCTAGCTGCTCTTGTTTCTTCAATATCTTGGGAATTAAATTGGGGGTTTCAAAGACAGCTGGGGGATTAGGGTCAGGGTTTGACCTAGTGTAACGAGTTTTCTTCTTTGGAGCCAGCTTCTGAGTTTATTTTCTTAATGTTTTATGATAAAGTTATAATCACAACTTTCGGAGGTACTTCCTAGAAGACTTATCTGAAAAAAGGAGGAAGCTTGTTTCCTTTGAAGTGGCAATTTGAAATAATCCCCAGTGGAGTTGCTAATGATGTTATCTCAGGTTGTTCCCTGCTTCCTAAAGGGAACACGGCCGAGGTAACCAGTAACCAATCTTTTAGTTACAGGTTCTAGCCTACCTGCAACCAGAGAGGGCTCTCTCTTTATGATTTAGCTTTGTTAGTGGGTGTTTTTAGGCTAGTTATGGTCTACTGGTTTTGTTTTGAATTTGGCTGGTTGGTGAATTCAAACAGAGCTGAGGTATAAATTACAAAACAGTTTGGGCCATTGGGCAATGGGGTTTAGGGCAGTGTGCTGCTGAAGTATTTTTCTGAAGACAGAGTATTGCTGCAAAGCCAGATAGGCATCTGTGGAACAATTTTTTGAGATTAGGTAATGAAGTTATGGAATTAGTGAGTGAAAGGAAATTGAGAATATTCCACAATGCTAACAAGGGGAGAAATGAAAGTATTGCTTAAGAGCAGTTAAGAATTCTTAAACAATATTCACAGTGAGAGAATTAGTTTAGACATGAGCAATTAAGAATTCATATCCATGGCTAATCCAGAAGAAAACATATTTAGAAATAGAGATTGAGCATAGGGTGTATTCAAACAAATCCTAAGCTATTATTTTTCTATATTTACTATGATCATGAACATATATAAATTATTGCATACATAGAAAGACAAGAACACAATTCAGATTAACTTATTGTTCCAGCAAATGACACAGGAATTCTGCAACATAACACAGTCATTCATTTCCACCTTCAGACAGTATAGGAACCAGGAACTCCACCAGCAATTTGTATTAGCAAAAGGTCTCAGATATACAATACAACTCTTTTGAAAGAGTTTCACTACAACCGACCCTCAATACGTTCTTTGAGGGGATATATATACAAAAATAGGATACAAAATATCTAGATAGTGAGTTATTGTGCAATAAATTACACCACCAACTCTCTTACAAGAAGTAAATGAAAGAAATAACTATAGAAATTAATGTTGATATGGCAGCTGTCTTTTTGTCAGACAATTTTTGACTTTTTGGATCACCAAAATTGGCTGTTGCTGTGTCTTTAAATCTGTGTTAATTGAGCCTGTTGTGTGAGTGTTTTGATGAGTCACTGTACGGATGCTTCCTGTGATATCTGAGTGCCTGAGTCTCTGCTGACCTGTATTGTGACTGAGATCTAAATTTTCACAAAAAGCAATAATATGGTCGTATCACCTGGGCAGTACTTCCAGCATTGCCTGCCACCAATTAGCTGGAGGTAGCTGATGTCTCCTTATTTTTACAAGTGTTTCATCTGCTTCTGTATATCTGTAGAAATTTGGAGGCACTTCAAACAGATGATTAATCTCATGCTCAATAAAAAACAAATTCTCTAATTTGTCATACAGAGACTGCGTAGAGGGAGGCCCTGCTTATTCTGTGGAGCTGGTGGATGCTATGATATGATTTTCAACATAATTGTTGATCCTTGTGATGTATTGATCATATGACAGCAATTGTCCTGTGCCAGTCACTAGGCTAGGGAGTCCTTTATCCTGCAATGCTGTCATCTTTGCCCTGAATTCATCTATTTCCGACTTCATATCCTGACATCTCCTTTCTAGAGTTTGAGTGAAATTTCTTAAAGTCAACACTTTTTTGGCTGTCAGGATAGTGTCTGTTCTACTATTTATTTCCAGTGCTGCCAATTCCTCCCTAGTGTGAGTGTTGAGGAAATGTATCATTTTATTGGCCTGCTCAGGCATGATTCCTAGTGTTGTTCTGGCCTTTTGTATTTCAACATGAGCTATGCCTATTAGTTCAATTTTCTCATGTATTGCTTGGATTGACCTCCATTGGTCATGGATTGATTGGCCAATTTTGGCCCAGATTATCTTCTTGATTTCTGCCAGAGTTTTGCCTAGAAGCAATTCTTTTTCCGAAGCTTTTATTTTGGTTTCCAAGGCCTTTATCTCTATCTGCTTCTCTGCCACTCTCATTTTGGACTTGTCATAGCTGGCCTCTAGCTTGGCCAGTCTATCTTTGGCTTCATTGATTTCTGTCACCTGAACCTCAATTTCCTTGACAGCTTTCATCAAGTCCTCCATGCTCATCTTTGATTCTGCTGCTGCTGTTGTTGCTGCTGTGGTTTCTGTTGCTAATGTGGCTGTGGTAGGTGCTAGGATGGCAGGAGGGGCTATTGTTGCTTGTGTAGGAGGGGTAGGGCCAAGAGTTGTAGAAGTTTGAGGGGGCTGGGAGGTTGACTCCCCTTGCTTGTCCTGCAATGCCTTTTCCAATTCTGCCTCCATCTGTAATATTCTCTGATTCATTTTCAGAAGTAGATCGATGGCCTCATCAACTTGCTTTTCTTGTGCAAGTTCAATTGTTTGAGGGTGAATGGTTGGAGGCAATTTTGCTTAGTTCCTCAGTGCTACAATGTCATCCTCCTTTTTCTTCATAAGGGCCTTAATACACTTTGGATCTTTAGGATGATGTCCTAGATCAATGATTATGTCTTCCAAAGTTTTTATTCTGTTGTCCTTAGCAGTGGAAGGCATCCTTTCCAAATCTAGCTGTGTATTTGTATTCTTTAGTGATTCTTTTAACTGATGGGCCAACATGGCCCTGTCTGCAAGTGTGGCATACACCATTTCCCCCGTTTGTTTGTGCAGTTCTATTTGGTCCATGGGGTGTATGTCCTTAGAGAGGACCTCTAGACTTGTTTTGGTGTAGTCTGCAGATGATCTAGGCTTTGGAAATTTAGGCTTAAGATGAGTAAAAATCATCTTATCGTCCTTGATGTCATATGCTTCCATCAATATCTGCTGCTTGGAGGGTGTTGTCATTAAGAATTGATCATACAATTGAACTCTCAAGAGTTCATTTTGGGCTTTGATTTCCATAAATGATCCTTTAACTCCAGCTGGTTGCTTACCCTGCTACCTGGAAGAGGACACCTCTGTACTTTGCTGCATGGCGTGTTCCTGCTGAAATAAACTAGTGGCAGTCTTCTGGCTAGATTCTCTTTATTTGCTTTGGATTTCTGCTCTTCCTTCACTGATGTTTTCTTCCTCGGTCTGAGGGTCAATTCTTGGCCTCTTGGCCTCCGGTTGCTGTGTTGACCCACTTGGAGGTGTGACCTCCTCTCTATCTCGTTTTCTGCCTCTCTCTTCATTGAGAGGCGTTTGCAAAACTGGAATTTGAGGTGCTTCAGCTTGCTGTAAAGGGGCTTGCCCTTGACTTTGTTCTTTTGAAGTGCTGGGCTGCCCTGCCTCTGTCTCCTGCTGTGCATCCATCACTTCTTTGCCTTTTGTTGTGGTTGTTGTTGCTGTAGATGCCTGCTGGGTGGTCTGTGCAGCTGCAGCAGTGGATGTGCCTTCTCCGACTTGGACTGGTTGCTTGAATATGACCTGCTGACAAGAATCCAAGTCAAGAGTTTTCTCTAAATCTTTAACAGTCTGCTCCATTGTCTCCTCCTGAGTAAATCCTCTACTAATGTACCAGACACCCATTCATCTTGGTTGGCAAAGTGTTCAATTTGTGGATATGGACAATGTTTATAGGCTAGCAGCCTATACTTGACTCTTCTAGCACTGATAAAGCCTTCAGGGTCATAAGGGACCCACTAGAAGCTCCTTTTAAGTTTAAGCTGTTGCCCCAATATTTGATCAGCTTCTTGCCAACCATCTTTCTTGTTCATGCTGAAGGGGCCTAGGTGGTCTCTGAATTTGAGATTGGCTTTCTTTTTGGCACTATGGAAGTGTGCAAGGTCAGAATTGATGAGTTGCCTATAGTATTCCAAGGCAAACAATCTCAAAGGCACATATCTTGGGAGCCTGTAAGGACAGAGCTCACAACCATAGATCCTGATGAATGTGTGATTTTGGTATAAATACCAATCACCTATTTTGTAATTCCTGGACAACTGTAAGAGTTTCTGCATATCTTTTGACAATTTGGCAGGAGGAGTCCTTTTCAAGAGGCATGTGACTAGATAGAAAAATTGGTCAATGAATTCACAGTAGGAGTAGGGAGAGTTCTGGACTTGATGGAAAAATGAAGACCAGAAGATGACAGACCTCCTCACACCGTGTGAATCCCGCTTCTTGATGGGGCACTAGAAGCAATCTGTCTGATAATACATGAAGAGGTGATAGATGTATGATGAATATTTAAATATTGCTTCCCTGTCCAGCCTCAGCAGTTGGTCATGTATCTTGTTGGCAATAAAATTGGCATAATTGTATTTTATAGCAGGGGGCTTGCCAAGGCTATTTGTAGATAACAAGACCAACACAGTTTCATCAACATGTTCATTTTTGGAGAACCCCAACACAGAGGATATCATGTCCACAAGCAGCTTGCCTACCTCATTGAAATTTGCATATGGGAAAGGAGGTGGCCCAGAAGGTTGGTAGTCTGCTCTCATGAAAGTTTTGGCAACTGTAGCAATCTCAATGCTAGAGATCTTGGAGCCCTCATCCAGCAAGTACTTTATGGAAAAGGGCTAGATCAGCTGGTTTTGCTTGTAATTTAGCATCTGATTGATGGAATCAGGAGTAATGTAAAAGAGTATGCTCCCAGATGGAGACTTAACAGCTCTGAGTTTTTGGTCATAATTTTCTGCACAGAGGTGAATGACTTCAAGAAAGACATTTACAGAAGGCAAGAAATATATAGGCAGATTTGACTCCGAGATGCCATACATGTCACTGTTGTCCAAGTGATTGTTCCTTAGCTGGCAGAAGGTCTGCAGGTGGTTCCTCTCTGCCACAAAATCTGCAATGAGGAAATCACTGTCCACTAGAGGCATAGCTTCAAGCTCCTTACTGGGTGGATTAACAGGAGCAACATCTAGAGTAGATGGAGTGGCCATGTTTTAACTTTACTAGATAATTACTTGAGGTTAGAATTAGTGCAAAGGCTGAGGACTGCCCACTGAATTGTGTTTGAAAGTGAGCAGTTCTGAGAGTATGAGGAGACTTTTTTACAGGGTTGATGAACTGTGGGGCACTCTGTTGGAAGAAACTAGAGTGTTTTGAGCTAAGTAGCTGGTTTTTTCAAAGGGAATTCTGATAACAGGGATCAGTGTGCAGTTATATGGGCTTTAGCCGGTAGCTCGGCATCTAAAATTACTTTTTGATGGTGAATTTCGCAAAAGGGCATGGGTTTTGCAGAGCTTCGTGGTGTAGGGACTTTACCAAGCTTTTGGGAGGTTTTAGTGGATAATTTGACTGTGAGGAGCTTTGCAGAGATTTTTTAAAGGAAATTTAGGAGAAAAATGGCACAAACATGGGTGAAATAGGTCGACTATGGCAAATACCTGGATTTTTCAGTGCAGGAGGTGTCCAACTAGAACAATGGCAGGAAATTTGAGTCGACTTTTAGGGTGGCAACAACTTGGGTGAGTAAATTCTTGAATTCGGCAGCAAACGACGTATTTCACATGCATAACGCTCCCAAAACGACAAATGAAAATGACAAAAAATGGTCGTTTCACTTTTTATGCAAATTTGGCCTTTTGGTGCTTTTTCGGTGATGACGTCATCGATGGGTCCGAGTACGGCAGGGTGACGTGGCAGCTGACGTGGGTGGCCACATGGCGGTGACACGGTGGCAGGGCATGCGGGCGGATGGATGACGTGGAGGCGATGTGGAGCAGCGGTGGCAGACGAAGGTGTTGACATCATGCTGACGTGGGTATGACGTCAGCGAGAGGGGGCACGCGGTAAGTGATTTCCCTGGAGCACCCTTGGGCGGTAAGTGGTAAGAGGGAGGGGGCTCGAACAACCCGGGCGTTGAGCTGGGGGGGTACGGCGCTGAAACGCCAATCCCCCGAACGCCAAACCTCCGTCCGTTTCCTGGTCAGATCGACCGCCCACCGTTAGATCTGTGGGGCCGGCGATTGAACGGTTGGCGGCGGATGTGACATGACAATGGATTATGTCTGCGGGGACCCGCCCGATTAAAATAATCAACTAAATAAATCGCGCGCGGGGTGGGTTTTTAACATAGGGTTAGCAGGGTTAGTTTATAAATGTTTGATTTACAAAACATTACAAACCAAGACTTTTAGCGCGGAAGGGGGTAAGAGGGGTTAATGAGGGCGGGGACTATGTTTATTTTATTTTTTAACCAAATTTTCTAATAAAAACCCATAGTTTAGGGTGGTAGAGGGTTAATATTAACCCCGGATGGATTAATATTCCCCAAGAGATGGCTATATAGCTATAGTGCTGGGGGGAGGGTATTTACATAGATTATTTTTGGGATTTTCTTATAGATCTTTGTAGAATTAGGGAAGGGGAATGCTTAGGGAGCTAAATAATACATTAGTTGTTAATATGACATTGTGAGGTGAATGTAGGGGCAAAGACTAAGTTTCAAGAGGTAAAACTTGGGAATAGAAGATGAGTGAATTTGAGAGTAAAGATTATTATACAAGAAATGTGGCTTCTTTCCCTTGACTGAACTTCATAGTTTGACCTGGTACTTTATCATGGAATGAAGTGGAACAGGACACTTGAGCAGATCCCAAGGTCCTTGGGGGATGTTAATAAATGATGTTTGGGGAAAAAAGTGGAAAATTAGACATGCTTCCATTTTTATGTCCTCAAACCTCTGCCATGGTGCCAATGCCCTGAATGGAATTAGTCTTGCTTTTGATAAGCCAACTGGTGATGGCCCTTCACTTCTGCAACCTTACACTGCTTACCCAACCTAGTAATCCTAACATTTTTTCTTCACTTGAAGTGGGTGCACTTGAATTAGCAGACCCTGATTGTTCTCTTTTTCTTTTGATTGCCCTCCTATCTAAATCTACCTTTATTTCTTCCAAGGACCCAGATTAAACAGTTGGGCTCCTTCATTTCTCTACCTAGCTAGTCGTTTGCCAAGCTTGAGCTGTTTGGACAGGAACCATTCTCTATTCTGCAACAAGCAATTTAAACATGGCATGGTCCACATTAGACTGTTGGGCCATCCATCAAGTATGATTAGCATCAATATTTGTAGACTGTGTTACTGACAAAAGATGGTAGTGGCATTTTGACTGGTCCTGGTCTTTAGTTTGGGGTTCATTTTCACTATTCCTTTGACCATTTGATTTTCTTTCCTTTTGATTATTCTTTTAAGGCATACTCTCTTTTCATTTTTTAATCTTCCTAGTATGTACACAAAATATGGAACCTTTGCAGCCTGCAATGATGAACATATTTAGCCCTTCCACTGTCAATCATGAAAGATGAAACCTATTGGTATAGGAACCTAACAGAACCCCACCTTTTACAAAACTGTTGCTACAATACAATATCAATACGAAACTTGCAAAACATTCTAGAGGCCTCCATCATCAATGATGTGGCCAAAAATATTTTGCGTATTAACGCGTCCTTGGAAGAGTTCTAGGTAGAGCATCAATCCAACATGGTGGAGATAGAAGGTACCATTTTTTTTTTTTTTGTGTGTTGATAGACCCTTGTGCTAGCTTAAGTTATGTAAGTCCCCAAGTTGTAGAAAAATGTAAATTAAGGTCTAAAAAATACAAAAAATCATGGTTGGTCCAATTAACTATTGGAAACAATATTAATACTAAGAGGGGGGTGAATCAGTACTAAGGCTAATTTTAGCTTCTTTCTGCCAATTTACTTTTCTTATTTAACTTGGCATTCATCCATATAACTAACAACATTATATATAATGTGGCAGCAACATAAAATCAACATATAAGCAAACAAACCATAAGAATCATACACATTAGACAAAAGATTTTTCACATGGAAACCATTTTAGGAAAAATGTTATATACCTAGGGGGGGAAATATGGGGTACCAAGGGAGGTACCCAAGGTAATAATGTAATAATGGGATGGGCCATAGTAATAAATAAGGTGGTTAACCCATGTCATGTAAGGGACCACAAGTAGTTAATAATAAGATAAGGGGCCCATGGTATTAGTTGATGGTATGAGGAAACCATGGTAATGATGCATGGTATTGTATGTATGAGGCCTATATAGAGGCTAGAGACTCCAAATGGAGGGAGATGAAGAGAAGTATTCTTGTATGAACAAGCATATGGCTTGTGGAGTATTCTCCTTCCTTAAGGAGTGAATGCATGGTGTTTCCCTACCTTAAGGGTTTTGATCAATAAAGAATCATTTCTATCTTATTCTTGGGTTTATTTATATTTTCATATCAGATCTATAATATCTGGGTTAGATCTACAGCAAGTGGTATCAGAGCTACAACAAAAAAACCACAAATCCTATTGTTGTTATTGATGTAAGTAGGATCACCTACTTCATTACATCAATATGTTTGTGAGAACCCACTCACAGGAAGCACCAACTCCCTTTGATTTGTTTTCTAGTACCAACTAGCAAGAGGCACCAACTCCCTTTGTTTGTAGACACCTGTCAACTTTCTAGAAGCACCATATGAGGCACCAACCTCATGGATTTGTTGCAAGAACCAACTTGCATCTCCTTGGATTTATGAAAGCACCAACTTGTAGGAGGCACTGACCCGCAAGCCTTCCCAAGCTCCACTAGAGATCAAAGCACCAAATTCCTGTTTTGTAGGAACCAATAAAAATTCAAATAGGAACTGAATGTTCACTATATTTTGGCAGCAACTCTACCTGATAACAACTTTTGATCTCAACTCACTCTACTAAATTTTGCAGCCCTCTACAACACTCTTTAGTATCCCTTTGATCTACTTATCATCAATAGTATCTCAGCTCTCTATGAAGCTCTGCCTTTGACCCTTCAACTCCATGCACTCATCTCTCAGATTCTCTACTCTCCACAAGGGTTCATAGAAACCTTCAACCTTCCACACAACACACATAAAACTCTACATTTACACTCATAGCACACATGTAACTCTCAGCCTAATGCACACAACATAGGTAACAATTGACATTTACACACAAAGCACACATGAATGTTAGCCTCACACACAATATTTCTCTCGAAGTCTTCTCTTTTCTTATTCTTAGGCACACTCAGCCTTTACACACAAAAATGGCTCTTACACAACCTCCCACAATAGTGAAGTTACAAAGAGCTCTTTCCTCTTAGATCCATGGAAACCATATTACATTCCCCCCACTATTTCTCATCAGAGCACATGTGTTTTATTTTCTTTATCATTCACCTCAATTGATGCTTCCATACAATCAATGTTGCCACACTATCCCTGGGCATCACTCACAATGTACTTGGGCATGGCCTCTCCATTATGTTGTTGTGTTTTATAGTGTTTAAACCACCTACATACTCAACCTGGGCACAATCCCCTCTATTAATAACTATCCCATCATTGAGACTCACAGAGCTTGACATTACTCAAGGATGTCTTCTCTGTACATTAGGCATGGCATCAATGTTCTTCATTTATTTCAAAGCATGTACCAAATCTCTTCAACGACCACTTCCACTATTTGATTGTCAAACCTATAGCTATCGACCCATACCTCCTTCAATACTTTGTACCATGCTCTATCAGAGGAAAAATACACTAAAGAGCACTATCAGAGCCTTTTCCTCTATCGAGACTTTTATACTTAAAAAAACATTCAAAACAATGAATTCCCATTAGTCTTGGCCCTTCTTGTTCTATCCCTTTTTTTTAATTTCTTTGATAAGACCTAGGGTTGTGACCAAGTGCCGAGATATGAGGAGCTAAGTCCTTTATAATTTCCCAGGAACCTTTCTCCTTCATTATAGATCTATGCCTTTGGTTTCTTATTAGCCTCGCAACCAAGCACCAACACATATTGAAGCCCCTTATCAATGTTTTTCATTAGTGTCACATGAGCCAAAACCACTTCATCATTGAACGACGATTTCACCAGTGACACATTTCACTCAAATAGGGCTCATTGGGCCATCGAAAAATGTTGAAAATACTTGCCATGTGTCCCTCCATACTGTGATGTCACGTTGTCATAAGCAACCACGTGTTCCTTATCAGAACCAATCAAATCCTACCATGTGTCCCTTATTAGAACCAATCAAATCCTACCACATGTCCTCATTAAATCTCCTTTGATGTTATCATCTGTCCTTATTAGAGAAAACTAGACACCTCCATGTGTCCTCCTGGAGGAGAGAAAAAGGGCCTTGCCCTTCTTGGTTTTGCAGCAATTTTCTTTGTAAAAATAATTTCGGCTTTCTCAACGATTTAACACTAGAGACCTCAATTAGTGTTCACTATTTGGAAAATTCCAATGGATGTGACATATGAAACCACCGATCTCTGATCTCCGATGCATCAATGTGCCCCGATACATAACTTGTGTGCCTGTATACTTTTGCGTCGACTGTTGGGACGTCCGATATGTGATATCGCAAATCACATATCACAACTTGTTGTTGCATTGCACCCCTGATTCTCCATCGTTTGATCTCCAAAATGTTGGGACCTTTGACTAGACACGTGTCACATGTACACTAGAAGTTATATTTTGAAGGGACATAACTTCAACTAGATTTAACTTTCGAACCACAAGTCCATTTCTAGACTTCTGCATACTGTTGGAAAGCTCTTTCAGAGAAATTACAATGAAAGAAGTCAATTAGCCATTGAGTTCATCTGCTACCTCAAAAGGTGGCCCCAAGGTCACTTCCTACCCTCTGCTTCTTGGATCGCGAGACACCTATGATCACACCCACCATGGTGTTCCTTTGCATGAAGCTTATTGCTACCTTGAGATTCCATCATGTTGAGAATAGTAGTTGATTATTTTATGGATTTTCCACTAAGGCTGCTACTGTGATGATTCTCTACTTAAGGCTTGTAGCAAACATAGGAATCCTTCCTCTTGAGCCATCACAACAATCATCATTTTATGGCTTCTCCAATAAGCCTACTACTCTATTGATTTTCTACATGAAGCCCACAACTACCTTGAGATTCCTCCTGGGACATCACTACCAACGTCTGCTACAAAAAGCATCTAATCTTATCTGGTTGACATCAATGCCAACACCCCAACCAATAGTTAGTAAAATCCAGGTGCCCAACACATCTCCCCAACATGACTATTGACATCAATGCCAACACACTTGCAGATGTCTTCACCAGGCCACTAGCCATTTAGACAATGCCAACTATCCAACAATCTCCCCCTTTGGCATTAATGATAATACTCCATCCTAATCTTCAAGTGATGGCCAAACCTCATTCTACTTCCACACATTCTCATTGCATGAGACATCAATGACCTAATTTCCATCACAACCACTCCACAACTTTTATCCCCATTTAATAATGGCAAGGGGCTACATGCTTCGTTTCTCCCACTGTGGTCATCACTCACCTCATACAATCACTAACTATGAGGAAAAGAGTCTAGATGTCTTCACAGACATATCTGCCAAGACAAGTGTTGTGGTTACTCCATAAAATGGACAAGAATAATATGCTCCCCCAAAACATATTGCCTCTGATTTGTCTTCCTAGTTTTGGAATTCTAATGGCTAATTGACTAAGCATTCTGTTCACCAATGCATCTTTTGTATCAAAAACATTGATGCCTATTTTGCTGTGCATGGTATTGCTTTCATTGCAAATACTAAGTTATAGTGATGCAATTTGTCTTGGCCTTCTTTGCTGTTATTGTTTCTTCCGAGACTATGCTCACTTATTTGAGCATATCCACTACTCCCCTTGAGATCATTCTCATATATAGGGATTTCTTCACAGCTCATCCTAACAGCATCAAAATGGATATGATACAAATGGAACACTATACCAGGTAAACTATGCTATTTCTTATCAAGGCAGCTCTACTTGAGCTAATGTTCCCTGGTCTCCTGCAAAGCTATATTGCCTATACTTGGGGACTGATCCAATGGACCTGACTAGAATGTGAGCTTTTAGTCATTCCACACTACCACTACAGCCCATCTTATTCCATCAACAACAAAAATAATATTGTTGTATACTCTTCATGCTGGTTGTGGTCCTCCTTCATCCATCAGATTCACCATTCTAATTATACTTCTTCACCTCCTTCATCTAACTTACTTGGCCTCCCTTTAGGCCATCCTCTTCCTTTACTGAAGACAAACAAAGGATTTACTCTCCCTGAGCAGATCATCACCCTTATTTCTCTAGACCTTTAAAGGTCGAGACTTGACAGAATCATTCCCATCTTGCTTTTTCTTTAGCCCTATCTAGGCTTCTTCTCTAATGCACATGGGTAGAAGAAGTATTTTTTTCACCTCCTCTTTCTTCATCCTAAGCCACTTGCCTCTCTTCCTTTCAGAAGGGACTGCTACAAGAGTAGGAGGACCACTCTTTTGATCTATTCCTCCTCTTTTCATCTTGCTCTCTTGAAACAGAGCATTGAAGACAAGTCTATATTTCTCAACTCCAATCTTTGTCCTTTTCTTATGACCTCAAGTTGCTACATTCACATGCTTATGCTAAGAAGTATTCAATTTCTTCTCATTTATCCAACAAACTCTCTTGTTCCCAAATTTACCATAATCATAGCTACTCTTTTTCTCAATGTTTTTGTCAAAACTCTTGTCCTGACCAACATGCCTTCTCCCATCCATTTTGTTCATTCTTGGGTTGTTTATACTCAACACCTTTTATTTCCTTGCAGACCATCTATAGTCTATGGCTCTATGTCCAAAATTATTACAAGAAAAACAATATGCATAAAAAGGTTTATGTTGACAGAGATTACCTTTTCTTTGTAGGCTTTGTCCTTGAGGAGGAGGGGTCCTCTGCTGGCTCTTCTTTTTCCTTCTATGACAACAATCATTTTTATCATGCACTCTCCCTTGCAGTTTCCTTGCTCCCTTCTAGTGCACTTTCTGTTGTTGTTGTTTGGGCTTCTGTTGCACTATAGGCTGCTACTTCTTAGCCTTCTGTTGCTGCCTTTCCTTACCTTGTTTTCATTGCTTCTCTTTCTTTTGCTTCATTCCTTGCTCCCGTTGTTGTCCAACAACCTTTATTTTCTTTTTGTTGGAACCTTGGACTCCCCTCAGCTTTTGATATTGCGACAACTCTTTATATGACTTTCCTAAGTCATGTCTCAATGAGACTACCTCACCTTGTAGTCTCTCACAACAAGCATCTTTTATACTTAGCTGATGGGTTGACCTCCTAGTCAGGCTACTAGCCTCTTCTTGTTGAGCAATTAGTTCAACTATTGTTTTTCTCAACTTCTCATTCTCAAGCTCATACACTTCCATTTTCTACTCTTTCTTGAGATTTTTCTCTGATAGGTCCTTGATCTCTTTTAGAGTAGAGATAAACTTCTTTATAGAAAATATCCTTTCATTTAGATCCTTCTCTTCTCTATTGGAGGTGCTAACTGAGTTATCACAAATATCTAAGCCCATCTCTATGTTCATGGAGTCTTCCATGGGTCTAAGGGTTATTCCTTATTTTTCATCTAAGGGTCCCTTATTTTCTATTGCTGCTAGACTAGGTCTATCTTCATTACAAATACTAGATGCATGGTTGTCTCTATCTTCACATGAACATATAGAAGATGAATGAATTACTTATTTACATATATCACAAGGAAATAACATACCTTTTGAGAAGTGTGGTCTCTCTTCTGAGAATTCTACCTTATCAATGAAAGTGTGACAAGCAACAACTTCTCCACTTTCTGGTTCATTGCTAGAGAAACATGGCTCCTCATCCTCTTCTCGAGCCACATGGATATCTACACTATATAGACATTGCAGTCTATCCTACACATCGGTTGTTGACTTACAATGCCTCACTTTTTCATCATCTTGCTTAGATATCCCTCTCATGACGACCTTGTTATGAAACCAGCTCACAAAAAGATGGAAAAGATAGATAAATGCCTTAGAAATAAGCCTCTTCGAGGGGGAAGCCTCCTTTACATTACACAAACGAACAATTCTTGGATGATACAAATGAAAAGAACTCCTTTCTATATATAGGAGTCTAAGGGGTCATAATATAATTAGATCTGACATAAGAATACTAATATAAGGGCACAATAATAACAATATGGGGACTACATGGGCACAACAATATAATAAGGGGGTTGTACTAATAACAATAAGGGGTTACACTAGTAGTATAGGG
>APFE030133282.1:0-12538 GCA_000404065.3 Pinus taeda
AGGGCCCGTCCTTGCCTGCCTCTTAACGGTCTCTCACGGGACCCGGCGGGCGGCTGACGTCTGCGGAAACCGAAATGATGAACGGCTCAATTTTCGCAGATAATTATCGTTACGATGGGACAGAATGCACGTTAGAATTTGCCCTATATTCAAATGGGCGGGCTGGAGTTTTCTATGTGTGAGAGTTGTCTATATATTTCGCTAAAAAATTTAGCGAAATAAGTTTTTGTTAAATTTTGATTTTTTATTTAAAATATATTTTTAATCAGTAATATTGTCGAAAAATACTAAAATATTTTAATTGTAGAAAATTCACAACTCAAATTTGATGACGACACTTTAATTGTAGAAAATTCACAACTCAAATTTGATAACTCTTTGCGCAATCCTGAAAAACTAAATAAAACTACCTCTACCAAGTAGCCAACGGCTATTCAAATCCTCTGCTAATTCATTCAATTCAATAGTTGTTGCGACGACGATGGTACAATGATGAGGGCGCCTTGAAACATTGAATTATTCATGCGTGGGGCCGGTGTGTGTCTGCGTTTGAACTTCCTCGTATTGAATCTAGAAGAGACGTGTTGGTAATGTAGGCGTGTTTCCGTGTGATACCCTCCATTATAGACCAACATGGGGGTGATGATGAAATATGTAAATGGAAAGTTGAACCGATGATTCAGATGGGCCCTGCAATGGGAGGGCCACATCTGTGTTTTGGTTCCAATGATTTTGAATGTTATTACGTAATTGTATATGTCAAGGCCTTCAACTTCAACACCTTATCATACTTCCTATTTTTAGGTTTATCTACTTTTTTGTGAAGGAGCTGATGTTTTTCTATTCATGGCTTAATCAACTTATAATAATACCCCTTTTGGTCTTCTGCACATGCCTGCCACTCGGTATAGATAAGCCCATACCAGCTTCCAATGCAATCTTTTTTTATCGAAATAACAATTAATCCTATTTTTATAAAATACTTTAAAATATTGAATATAATATATTTATTTATTTATTTATTTTTGGGTATATGAGTTATTTGGTTTTATTTGGTTTACTCCCTCAAAGAGTGTGTCAAATCAAGACTCCCTGCGATCATGATACTGAACCGGGGTTAAACCTTGGTTACTTGTTTTGGTTTAGCTGCTATTTTCACAATGAATTATATTTGAGTTTGTATTACAAATTGCGGTATTGCACTCATAAGGGTGGTGTGGAGATGTGGAGAGGTTATGATGATTGAGTTAGAAATTCCTTGGTTTTGAAGATGGTATAGGGTAGTTGATATTTTTTAATTGAATTCCTTGGTTTTGAAGATGGTATAGGGTAGTTGATACCACTTTTCTGATGGAGAGGATTTTGATAATTGAGTTAGAATTTTTTTTGGTTTCGAAGATGGTATAGGATAGTTGATATTACTTTTTTTCAATGTTTTCCACAGGAATAGTTATAGTAAATTGTAAGGTTTTAAAGCTTTTTTAAAAGTTATTTAGGGATTTAATTCTAAAAAAGAGTTTAGAGTGGGCTTTAATGTACAACTTTTTTATCCAAGGGATGACTGACAAAATTGCTAGAATTCTTAAGAAGCAAAAGATTGGCTCCACCTTTAGAGCTTTTAAAATCATTCGTAGCTCTTTAAGATATGTCAAAGACCCTATTGATCGCAAATGCATGAAAGTTGTTTATTTAAACCTATGTTTGTGGAACCCCCTACATCGATGAGACTGGTCGTCCCATTTCACAAAGGATTCAAGAGCACGCAGGGGACCTTAACCATTGTAGGACTTGCTTATTTGCTCTAGCCGAACATGTTGAATTAACAAAGCACCATATTTGGTTAGAGGATTATAAGGTCCTCGTGAGGGTTGATCATTTCCATCACCAAAAATTAAGAGAAGCCATTGAAATTGAAAAGAGGAGAAAAACTTTTAATAGGGACGATGAACGGAAGTTAAACAACTCGTGGTCCCTTCTCTTTGTTCTCTCCCTTGTTATTATTATTTTTTTTAAATCTATCATTTTATTTATTTATTCCTTTATTTATTTGATATAAGTATATTTTTATATCTGATTTTATTTATTTATTTATTTTTTAATTTTTTTTTCTTGAAGATAATTTTTTCCTTTTTTTCAAATTGGAAATTTGTTAATAAACAAAAAATTAAGAATCAATTTACATTATTATTAATTAAATTATTATTATTATTATTATATGAACCTAGATTTGGGTTCCAAACACTCCAACCCTTTGTTCTCAATGTGATTTTTCCAGAAGATCTAAACAATATATCATGAATCATAAAAGCATAAAGTCTGAAACCATTTTTATGGTTAAATTTTTATTTTATATAGTATAGCATAGCAGTAAGGTTGTAATTCAAGCTATAAGGTTGTAATTCAAACTAAATTATAGAGAAAATTCAAATTTATACTAAATTTCTATATAGTAATAGACTTTTAAATTTATTTGACTATGTGATTTCATGTGTTCTATTTATATAGCTAAAGGTAATCATATTGGGTTGCTAGTCTAGTTTCCCAATGACAGGCCGAGAGCCATTGGGAAAACATCTTGTAGTTATATAAATGTTTACCTAACATCACAAAAAAGAAAATAAATAGTTTCATGTATTGTACTCCGATTATATGATATTAGAATCCATATAATTTGATTGTAATATTTACCTAGCATCACAAAAAAGAAAATATATGGTTTCATATATGATACTCTGTTATTAGAAACCATATAATTTGATTGTTGTTATCTTATTGATAATTATAAACTATTAAGAATTAAAATTAACTTTGATCGGTTTGGAAAAAATAAGTTAATTATCAAAATCTTTCACATTTTGTAAGAGCAAAATTTACCTTTAAGTCACTGACAAGTCTTTTCAAAGATATGACTTTCTTAAAAAAAAAAAAAGTTGAATAAATCACATTTATAGATAATTATTCTCGTGATCAATTAATAATTATGTTATAAAAAATTGTCCTCATTACTATTTTACTAAATTATAATAAATTTTACCAAAAAAAACCAATAAAAATTACTCATCATTGATGCTAAAAAGTTAATATTAACTTTATAATTAGTTAAATAAATCTAAGAATTTATTTTAATAATCACTTCTTATTTACTAAATCTAATTTACTCATCATTGAATGCTAAAAGTTAAAATTAACTTAATTAATTAATTAAATAAATTAATAATTTATTTTAATAATACTTCTTACTTTTAATCTAAATCAGGATATAATTATACTAAAAAGTTAAAAATTAATTTTGAACTTCTTTTGTGAAAAAAAAAAGAAAAGCCTATTGAAGATTCATTTTGTTTTAAACCCACTTTTTGCTTTTGCTTTTGTAATTTATTTTATATGTGATATGTCTTGGTAAGTTAATTTAAGATTGAAAAGTTTTTATTAATTGGGATTGGAATAATTAAAGATAAATATAATAATAATATTTTTAATTAAATTAGAAATAAATTAATAAATTATAGTAATTTTTTGTATTTCAAAATTTTTAATAATAAATTAATTTTAAAATAAATATTTTGAATGAATTTATATAAATTATTATTATTGTATTGGTAATTAGTTGTGGACTATTAATTTTAGGTAAAGAGAGAAATATTATGAAGTTTTATATAATAATATATATGGTGATGATATACACTCCATATTAATATAAATAAGTATAGATCAACCGTGGATACATAAATAATCAAAACCATTTATTACATTAAAATAACCATCCAAATTGTTAAAATTTAAAAAAGCAATTAAAAAATAACTAAATAAATTATAGTTTTTCTAATAATAATAATAATTATTATTATTATTATTAATTATTAATATATATCTGAAAAGCTAGCTGCTCGACGACTTCATGAGCATGGGTTCTGGGTTTCTAGTTGGTTGATGCTTTGATACAAGGCGCCCGATTAGGAATGGATTAAATCGAGTTGATGGGCTTGCAAGATAGCTTTCCCTTCGGTTTGGACTCCACCATTTTCTACATCTTCGATGATGTTAGGCCTTAAATATTTAAGGGAGCACTTTATCAGGAAGCGATTTAATAAAGCACTCACTAAGCACTTCATTAGGAAGCTTGATATTCATGATCAGAAATGCAGATAAGCCATTTAGTGTAGATTAGCAAATAACATTTTCAAAAACAATATGTTATTTATTTAATAATATTAATTATATTTTTTTTTTTTAATAAAATTAAAAAATACGAAGATTGTAATATACATAAATCATATTCATATAAAAAAGGGGTAAGAATTATTAAATTGTAATTTTGGAGGGAAAAAAAAAAAACTTCCTTTCATATCTGAGATTAATAAAGATTAAGATTATACTGTAATAAAAAAAAATATAGTTTTAATGTCATGTAGTTTTGCCACCGAGTAATACAAAAAAATAAAATTTAAAAATAATTTTTGATTGATTATAAAATTTATCTTAACTCGTCACTGACCAAAACTAAATTAAAATCCTAAAAGAAATCTTGTGAAAATAAAGTCCTATATTTTTAAGAATCACTAACAATTTTATTTAAATTATGTGGTTTTTTCCTTTTAAATAATAATAATAATAATAAAATAATTAAATTACATTATAATGAGTAATAATTATCCTCGTTACAAAATGATAATTATATCATTAAATTAGTTCTCTTAGTTATCATTTTTCTTATATAATATGTTAAATTCATTTGGGATGAATGGATTTGAACCACTGATTTAAAAAGAAAAACAAACAAACAAACAAATTATATATAATCAAATTCATAAAAATAGTATCAAAAAGTTAAAGTTAACTTATAAAATATAATTTGTTAAATTCATTTGGGATGAATGTATTTGAACGACTGATTTTAATAAAATAAATAAATAACAAATAACAAATTTATAATATAATCAAATTCATAAAAATGGTATCAAAAAGTTAAAGTGTAACCTTCGTAGTTTCTCCAATAAAAGATTAACAAATCAAATAAAATAAAAATACATTTTTATTTAAAAATTAAAAAATATTAATAATAATAATCAAATAGTTATTCGAAAAGAAAATAATAAATATTTTTTTTTTTTTTTTGTAAAACTTGGTGGTGCTTCCTCTAATTTATAACTATTCAAAAATCAAGAACTTCCATTTGCTCCAAGGTGGCTTACTTGCCCGAAGGAATCCAGATAGCCACCTCTCTGCATTAAACCCTGTCTAAAATTTGAAAAGGTCTTTCTCTATCCATCTAGCAACATTGTCTTTATTATCTATGCTACTATTTAAATTAAACAAGTAAAAGTTGTTCATCAAAATTTTATCAAAAATTTACTAGACCTCTGCTTCAATCCTCATCCGAGGATATTACTAGAGCTGGCACTTGGGCACTAGAGCCAAGCATCTCACTCCTCTTCATGTCTTGAAGTGTTTACTCAATTCTTCCCAAAGCCAATTTGTTTCTGTAAGTTTGTATCTGGACTGTTGCAATCTCTCTGAGGAGTTCTACCCTAACAGGATCCTTTTCCTTAGCGTCTTCCTTTACCTCTAGTCCTCTGCTAGCTGTTTGTTCCCAATTAAGGGTCATGGCCCATGACACTGTGTTCTTCATGATCCAATATTGTTGTATTGTCTGTCTGAAGAGGGAGTGTCGTCCTCGAGAGTTCCCTGGATCTGGAACCATACTCACCCACTCCTCCATGGGGATGTCTTGGTTCCTTATATTGTTGTTTAGTTCTCACTCCCATCCAGCAATTTGGGCTCTGATATCCAGTGGGTTCCCTGCCATGTAGGCGTCAATGAGGGTTTTCATATGTTCACAACCTGACTTTCTCCCTTTCTTTCTTTGCTCTTTGTTTGAGCCACTCGTTCTTTCTACCATCTTTTTGTCTCTCTTGCCCTTCCTGGTTGCCATGTTGCCTGCGTGCCTGCTACTCGCTACTTCTTTTTGTTCACTGTCCTCCTCACTGTGCTAGGCGTGGTGTGAGGTGAGACCTGTCACATAACCATTACGATTATTAGTTTGATAATAATAAACAAAACAATTTCCCTTTTACCTATGTCCCTTTTTTTATCCCTTTCAGTGCCAGAACTTATGCTCTTCGAGATTTCTTTTAGAATTTCCCCAATCCTCTCATAGCTATGGGTCCTTTCCATTCTAACTGCTCTTGGAGTTTTTCCCTCGCGACACCATACGTCGCTCAAACAGCACAACTGAGGCATTCGTTTATGTTCGCCTCCAAGGTAGTTTGGTTTATTGTTTCTCGCATTGCAGGGAGTCTTGGTCATGGATATGTTTTCCCTCAGAATGTTGACCCTATTTTTTTCCACCCCTAAAGGTCTTATGTTTCCTGTTTCCTTCTTTTCTCGGTTCCACTTGCTCTCCAAGGTTTTTCCTTTTTTTCTTCTGGTTTTCTCTAAGAGTTTCCAACGGGGATCATTATAGTCTCGCTCTTCCTTGTTTCGTTTCAAGATTTTGCCATGGTGGAAACCTTTCCCTTCCTGGAATCAATTCCCTCCCTTCCTAGCTTACTCCCCGGGATTTTCATTGCCCAATCTACAGTTTTCGGCCAACCGGGATCCTAGGAATCCCTGTGTCCCTCCCTACCAGACTCATACCTTCTCCTAAACAAATTTCCTAAATTAATGCAGAAATTCTTCCTATGCCTTACGAAGCTAGGGGCCAGAGGATAAACATACCAACTTGCAGGACTAGCTCTGCTTCCGTCCGCAGGCTGCAACATCATTCTTCGGCCACCTTTCCTCTCTCTAATTCTCATCTCCTCCCTTTGCATACGTCTGTCTATGGCATGTTTTCCCTTATGATTTAATCCCCTCCCTTTTCCGTCTTTTCCGTTTGCGGCCACCTATCTATCATCATTCCTTACACTAATCCCTACGCCATCACCTTGGAATGGTGACCCTCTATCCTGACTTCCACCTCCTCGCATTAACGCTCACTTACTCCCAGCTGCTCTTGTCGTATGACCGTGTCCCTCACCTTGCCACTTACTGGCGTCCTTTTGCCCGCCCTCCTACTGACCCCCTGCCATCCTCACTGTCCTCCTTATCCATCTCCACCCTCCTTCTTTCGAGGGTTCTTCCTTCTCTGCCCTACCCATCCACTTGCCTTCGCCCCTGTCCTCTCACTCCATTTCCCTCGCCTGTCCTTTCACACACTTGGATGCTTCCTCCCCCTTCCCAGTCCCATCTCCCCAGTCCCTCGTCCTCCCTTGTGTTACACCCCAATTGGGGGATCCCCTCCCCTTCCTTGCCTTATTCCAGGACTTTTACTAAGTTTTCCATCTCCTCCATCTGATGTAGCTCTTCCTCATTTATGTGTACAATTTTTCCTACATGGCTACTTCCCCAATTTGTCAGGTTGTCAGCTGCCTCATTACCTTTCCTTCATATGTGTGTGGGGAAGATGTAGTCTATCTGTCTGGTTAGTTTTTCGATCTCCTGCACCAGCCATGTGGTTCTCTAACAATGGCTGATCTTCTCCCACTGAGTTCCTTGCTGTAGCTTTTTTACTATTTCGATTGCCATTTTTGAATCACCTTCAACTTGTAATTTTTATATTTCTCTCTTATTGTGATTTCCAGGCCTTTTTTCAAGGCGTGAAGCTCTGCTTCATTATTTTTTGTGTTGCCACAGTCCATCGTGTAGATTCCGAGTGTCCTCACCCTGTCGTCTCTGAATACTCCTCCTGTTCCCACCTCCCTAAGATTCCCTTTAGCAGCGCCGTCAAAGTTTAGTTTGATGAAATCCTTTTGTGGTCTTCTAAATTAGTTAACTTCCTCCTCTTTATTGGTTTGGCGCTTCCTAGAAGGCTTATGCAGCATGCTTGGTTTTAGGTTCAGGGAAGTCATTATCTTTGCTTCCTTCGCGTTTTTTTTCCAGTCCTCCTCGAACCAATTCTCTATAAGAATAGTCTCTCTGATGTTTTGGATTATCTGGTTCCATTTTTCTACTTTTGCTTTGCCTTCGTCCTTGAAGATCGGTCTGTTTCATTCTTTCCATATATTCCATAGGTCAAATCCTAGCGAGAGTCTCCTAGCCCGGTTCAAGATCATGTTCTAGTACGGTTTTTTCCTCCAGCTCTCTTTTGTTGTTTGCATGTTGTTTGGATTCCTGTCACTAATTTCGAAAAGTTAATGGTGTTGTTTCCACAGGTTATCACTGAAATTGCAAGCATTGGTAAGGTGCTCCATTGTCTCTTCTTGTTCTCAGCAAAGGACACATATCGATGGGCCTTGCATTCCTTTTTTGCAGTTGGTCCCATGTTAACGCTCACCAATGGCTTAGGATTCAAACGAAGAAGGCTATCTTCGGCCATGTTTTTACTTTCCATATGCTTTCCCATTTATTTATTTCTGGATGTCTATTGTATTATGTTTTTAATTGGTAGCCTTCTCCTATTTTAAAAATTTCTTTGATTCTGTGGCCCCATCTTAGGATGTCTGATCCTTCTTTTATCGTTATTTTCCTGGTTGCCATTTCCTTGTCATAAAGCTTCCATTGGGGTATTTCTGGTGCTTCTGGCCAATCTTGTTGTTATTTCCACTTTCTCCAGTGTCCTTCTAGTTCCAAGCACTAATAGTTTTGTATTTTGTTGCCCCCATGGAGATTGGTGAATTGGTGGATTTCTACTAGTTACAGTTGGTTATTGAGTTTTCGCCTCTGTTGCCATGCTTCTTCCCAGAAGTTGGCTTTGTCCCCTCCTCTGACTTCCCAAAAGCTATGGGTGCTGATCAGATCCATGTTGGCACTAGCTAGATTCCAAATTGCAGAGTCTTTCTTATCGTTTTGGCTTCTCAGCTTTCCTTCGAGAGACCCGGGCATATCATATTTTCTCTCCCATAGTTTTTTTCCAAAGATATACCCCTCCCTGTATCCATCTCCACCACAACATTGCTCCCATTACCTAATTCATAATGTAGGGGTCCAAGGTCTCCTTCTTTTAGGGATCTGCTGAGCCAGCTCTAGGATAGAAGCGCCCATTTTTTTGCCCTGTTGGGTCCTTGCCATAAGAATTTTTTGAACATGTCTACCATTTTCTAGCAGACTGTTTTAGGGGTCACTTGGCTAGTTAGTCGGTATATCGAGATGGACTGTAGTACTGATTTTAATAGTATTATGTGACTTGGGATGTTCAACGTTCTAAATGTCCAGTTTTGCATTTTCCGTTGGATCTTTCCCATCAAGGTTTTCCAATTGGCCACTCTGTTCTGCTAGTCATTTAGCTGGATACCTAGATACTTTGTGGGGAAATTCCCTATTCTGAATCCCATGGATCTTACTAGGAAAGCTTGGGAGGGTGCTGGGGTGTTGAAGAAATAGATATCCAACTTCTCATTGTTTATCTCTGTCCCAGAGGCACTTGTGAAGTCTGTGAGAATTTCCATTATTTTTTTGGCTTCCTTAAGTGTTGCCTGTCCGTATAGCATTACATCATCTATAGATTTTTTGGTGGGTTAGTGGAAGGTCATTCCCCTAGAGTCTTAGGCCTGTATATTGTTCGTTGTAGACTTTTGCTTTGATGTATCTTCCTAGACCTTCTGCTACAAAGGATAAACAAGAAGGGCAATAACGAGTCACCTTGCCTGAGCCCTCTAGTAGCATTGAAAGCTTCTGTAGGGGATTCGTTAAGCAAAATTGGCAAAAATGGAGTGGTTACCATTAACATTACCCAGCTTATCCATATTTCATAGAAGTCGAATGCCTTCAATATTTTTTGGAGATACGCCCAATGCAGTCTATCGTAGGCTTTGGCCAAATCTAATTTTACCACCATTCCTTTGGTTTCTTATTTTTTTAAGGAGTGGATTGCTTCTTGTGCCACCACTATGTTGTCTATTATTTGTCTGCCTTTGACAAACCTTGTCTACTCTTGAGATATCAATCTAGGTAGTATGGGTTTTAGTCGGTTAACCATTATTGTAGCTAAGATTTTGTATATGACATTCCAGAGAGCTATTGGTCAGAACCCTTGTGGTTCTTCCGAGTGCTCTGTCTTTGGGATCAGGGCTAGGAACGTTGAGTTCAGGGTCGAGTGCATTCTTTTTGGTGCATCTGGACTCCTCCACTAGTTTCACTAAGTCTTCACTCATGAAGGTCCAAGTCGCTTGGAATAATTCTACATCAAATCCATCAGGCCCTGGTGCTTTGTTCTTCACCATATTTTTAATTACCTCTTCCACCTCTGCTTTAGATATTACTCTTAGTAGAGCCAGGTTCTAATCTCTACTTACTAGATTAGGGATATGTTGACAAATTATGTGAATGTTATCCTCGCTTCTAATATTTGGTTCAGTCAGAAGCCCTTTGAAATGTTGAACTAGCAGATTCTTCATTTCTTCCTTTTTAGTTAGTCGATTGCCTTGCTGGTCCATTAGGGAGAAGATTTTGTTTTGTTGTATGTGTTGTACCATTGCTTTATGGAAGAACTTCATATTTCTTTCTCCTTCTTTTAACCATTGGATTCTTGATTTTTGTTTCCAAAGGATTTCCTCTTGTTGTCTTCTTTCCTCCAATTTGTTTATCAACAGTCCCTCCTCTTCTACAAGCTCTTCACTTCTTCCCTCCTCGATTATTTTCTATTGTATGTGCTTCATCTTTGTCTGAAGTATCTCATGTTCCTTATGTATGTTCCCAAATTCTTCTTTGTTTTACTTCTTGATCCTCCCTTTTAGGTCTTTTAGTCTGAGTTGAAAGGTGTGAATTTGGTTTCTTCCTCCTATCACATTCTTAGTCCCTTTCCACCATTCCTTTATTTTATCTATAAAGGTGGTTTCTTTTAGCCGGAAAGCCTTGAACCTAAAGGGTTTGTTCTGGTTCTTTTGGTTCATTGCGATTTCAAGTTTAATAGGTCAGTGATCTAACCCTAAACATGGAAGGATTGTTGCTTCATAGAATATATCTTTGCTAATGAAGTGTTATGTTGCTAAGAATCTGTCTAGCCTAGAAGCTACATTTTTGCTCCCTCCCCTTCTATTGTTCCACGTATATTTTCCATTTATGGTTGGGATGTCTACCAATTTTAGTTCTTCTTGAAGATCCCTGAACCTCTCCATGTCTGGCTCTTCTCTTTGCAAACCTCCTTTTTTCTCCTCTATTGATGTTATCAAATTGAAGTCCCCTGCTATCATCCAAAGTTTCTCCTCATGGAGTTTTCCTCGCTGTTGTATTTGAAGGAGGAAGTTTCCTTTTTTCACTAGAATATGAGGACCATATACTGCTGAGACTAAAAACCATTCTCTATTTCCAATTAGCCGGAATCGCCCGTGAGGATTCTTTTCATGCCCACCCAGGAATCTATTGTGATCTTCCCTGGGTTCCACAGTATTTATGTGCCTCCCACACTACCTTTTGCATCTATAGTCATGCATTCTTACTTTGGTTTTATTTTATTTAGGACTTCCTCCATTCTCCTTCTTGTGATTTTTGTTTCTTGTATTAGCGTGAGTTGAGGTTTTTCTTTTCTTAGCCTATCCACTAAGTGTCTCTATTTTACTTTACTATTAAGGCCTCTTATATTCCAGAATGTGATTATCATTAGGTTACTTGGTTAATTTTGTGGAATACCCTCAATAGTGGTACTACCCTCCCTGTATTCACTAGCATTTCTCCCTTAATCTGTATAGATTCCTGTAGATTTCAGCCTCTTTTATTTCTACCTTTGATTTTGTTAGGGTAGTCTTGGGTGCTATCCTGTTGGAGCCCTAGTTGTTCTAGCATATCCATCTTCCCCTACCCATATTTAACTTAATATTGCTGGAATGTTTCTTTGTATAGTCGTTTTTGGTCTTCTGGAATGAATCGCTCATCTAGATGTCTCCATTCATTCAGTAGTTTCCTCAAAACCTCTTCTTCCATGCTTAATTCTTCTCCCCTACTTGTATCTATTTCCATTGTAGTGTTATCTATATTCTCTTTGTCTTCCTTACCCTCCTTCTTTGTCGGCTCACTTTGGGATTTCCTCTTAGGTTTTAGTTTACCTTGGCTTGAGCTGATTTCCTTTCCTTTTTCCCCCTGATAGTCCATTGTTTGGACCTTGTTGTTTTCTTCTTCTTCTTCTTGTAGTACTTCAAAGTTGTTTGTTCTGCTAGGTTGGGCTTGTTGTCCCCCCCCACTGGTATTCTCTCTTGCTTGTATTCTTTTTCTTTTTACTTCTTGAAACTCATCCTTGTCTTCTTGATTTTTCCTTTTGTTGTTTATGCATGTACTCTTCCTCTTCTATATTTAGTGGGCACTCCTTAAATAGGTGGCCATACTCATGACATCTTCTACATTTGAATGGGATATTTTCGTGGTCTAGGGTTTGTTGCCAGATCTCTTCATGATATTCTAGTTCTACTATGTCTGGGATGGGGTCAACTATGTTCATGTAAACACATATTCTAGCATATGAGGTGTATCTTCCTTTTTTTTTTTTCGTTTCTGCTATTTTGACAAATATACCTATCGTGTTTCCTATGCCCTCTAGAATCTCTGG
The DNA here is from genome assembly GCA_000404065.3 of Pinus taeda. Classification (NCBI taxonomy): domain Eukaryota; kingdom Viridiplantae; phylum Streptophyta; class Pinopsida; order Pinales; family Pinaceae; genus Pinus; species Pinus taeda. Next base: position 12,515 of record APFE030133282.1, read on the forward strand.
GTCCCAAAAGTCCATTGGGAGGCC
>APFE030133287.1:0-44727 GCA_000404065.3 Pinus taeda
GGTTCCCTCACCTCTCCATATTGTTTTGCTGCGGCCATGCTTTGCAGGCTGTTTGGGATGCCAGACATAAATAAATTTTCGTCTGAATGGCTACCACTCATAGACGCTGCCACAAATTCCGATCTTGTGGATTGGGCCAAAATATTTTCTGATAATTTATACTCTGCTGTCATGAATTACCGGTCTAAGAGATCCTTGTCACAAAGGGTCTATCCTCCTTTTTATTTGTCTGCTTACATTATGGATTCTATTTGCAATGTATCTAAATTCCCAACTATGGGTTGGAAATGGACTACCCAGGACCCGTCACCTATTCATGTTTATCACAAAGTATTATGGATCACCGTTTGCCTCACTTCTATCAGATTTTCCACGGGCTCATCTTACCCCTTATAGGCATGATGTTATGGTGAAGAACCCCGAGGTGCTCACCCCGAAGCAACAAATCAGACATCATCCCGTCCGAGATTTCGGGAAGAATGGTTACACTTATATTAGAGTGTTTGGAGCATCTGCTTTACCTCCACATGTCCTACCTTATATGTCCCCGCACAAATTTGGCTAGAAATTTGCCTATGAGACTTGCTCAGAGGCGGCCTAACCAAGAACTAAAGACAAAAAGAAGGCCATTAACTGGCCTCAGTTTCCTGTAGCTTGTGGGGCCTTCTCATGTTCGATGGTAGACATGTTTTTTCGACAGTAGGAATGTTGGACGTCTCTACAATTATGTTTAAATTCCCCCGTCGACCTTTTGACCCTAAATAAATGTTGCCATGGATTCACTATAAGGTCAGGATAAAGTGTTCACCGGAAAGCAATATTCATATTTGATGACTTGTTTCAAAATAAAAGTTCATTCCAGGAAGTTTTGCGAGAAGCTAAGTCGAGGTTATCCCCAGATGACCTCCAAAGATTTTTGTTATTCAGAGAAAGAAGACTTGCCAGTGTTCCCCTAGAAAAACTGCGACTGCTCGCTAGAGAGCCTACTCCCAGTGTCAGCCTCAGCGGAAACTCTAGTACTTCCAAACCAAATCTGACGCTGCCCAAGGAACACCTGAACATTCTAAAAAGTCTGCAAGCGACCAAGGAAAAGGCGAAGAAACAGCCAAGGACGCAGCTCAGTCAAGTGCAATGTCGCAACTGCAAGTTATCGCCTCCCCACCAAGGGATGTCCCTCCTCCCATCATTAAATCGCCACTCGTCACGACAAAACTCGATAAAGAATGGGAAAACTTCAACGAGCTAATCAACCTTGAAGGGAAAGTCCCAAGAACACCTGTGAGCGATGCACAGGTAGCACAAGAAATGGTTTCAACCATGGTCGGTAGTGTCTCAGAAACGGAGCACAGTCATATCGCTCCGCATTTTGAACTTCTACTTAGTGTAGAGGAAATTCCCCCACTGGATGTATTCTATAGTCCCCAACATAAAGCAGTGGTGAGGAGACAAAGAAAGAAGAGAAAGCTGGAGAATACGCTGTCACAGGACGATGAACATTTAGACGTCTTATGGAAGGACCCTAACAACAACCCGACATAAAATCTCACGAAGTTATCTCAAATCGCAGGAGCATACGCTTCTACGACTATCGACAAAGCGTCGGAAGTTCAACAACTATTGAGGGAGCAAGAAAACCAAATACAGCTACTACAACAACAACTCCAACAATCCAATGCCAGTAATGAAGCGTCCAAACAACTCGAGAAACTCCAAGAAGACTTTCAGCAAATGCAGATAAGCTATCAGAAAAGCCTAGACGAAAAAGGAAAGCAGTTGCAAGCTTTACAAGAAATACACAAGGACGAGCCCAAGCTTGCCAAATTCGTTTCAGAGTCTACTAGCTTAAATGAGCAACTTCTGCAGCAACAGGAAGAGTTGGGACGTAAAATATCGCAGTGGAGTCATTATTGCGAGCTGAGTGACAAACTCACCAATCAAGTGACAAACTTGCGAAGTGACTACGACCAGGTTGACAAACGAGTGACAGAGTATCTAGCTTGGCAGGATGGAGAGGAAGGGAAGAGAGAAAATGCACTCAGAATAAACGAAAGCCATAAAGAATTGCTCTTTAACAAATGGGACGATCAAATCAGGCAGACAGAACAGGCGGCAGAGGCAGCGGCGACACAGGTGAGCGTTCTTATAGACTGTGTAAATCAAAATTTACACAGAGCCAACTTAATCACAGAAACCACGCCGGGATACCTACCAAACAAGTCACAAATAGAGTCAGAATGGAAACAGAAGGCGCAGGAAAAGGGAAAAGCGATCCAAGCATTGAACAGATTGAATTGGGAGTGCTATTGGGCATACTTAGTCAAGCCACACAGTCAATGGATGACTGTGAAGTGCATCATAAACTCAGCCGAGAAAGTAGTGCCAGCTCTCATAGATTCCGTTTTCGCAGCCCAGCTCAGTGCAGAAGTCGGCCAACCGACTCTTCTCAAATCCATGATGAACACTTGCAGTTTTAAGGACCAAATTCAGAAGTAGCTTATTTTTAGTAGTTCGTTGTTTCTTTTTATTTAGATTAGAAAAAGGACGGTAATTTGAGAACCGTATCCTAAATTTTTGTAAAAACACTATTATTAGAATTAGGAAGTAGTATTTTAACCCTTCTCATGCATTTAGAGAAGGTTCCAAAGATTTGTCAAAAACTTATCCTCAGAACATGCAGTTCTGCACCCTCAGAAGAGGTTTCGATGAATGGATGGATCGAGTTTTATTTTTACTTGCATTTTGATATCTGCTACTGATGTTGCGCTTTTGTACTCTTGGTAGATTTTAGAACAAGTAGAGATAGATCATTTTTGGTTGAAGTTTATGGGTAGAACTAGTCATAAATGGTACTTTTATCTCTTGGCAATTCCTGCTCATATTCTTTAAGTGATTTACTGTTTCAGTTATTTATATATTACTGCATGAATGTATGGGTTATCATTTGGCACTTTTGTACGGTGGAGTCATACTGTTTATGTTTGACATATGAATGACTTATTATGTGATATGCTGTTCACAATTGTTTTGCCTAACTTCTTATGCAAAGTGGTTTATCTTTAATGATTTCTAATCTTATAATGGCTTAATGATCTTTATTACCAGTTATTATTCGAAATCTTTTTAAATCGCATAATGGAAGATATACAATCCCGGGTTAGGATAGATTTGATGTGTTGTTTCTCACTAGATTACAATAGCATAGAGTAAAGTTAAAGAATCTGAATTAGATTAGCTTTAAAAATACCCTTAGATCAGCATAGTTCAACTCTACACACACACACACACCCAAGATCGGGAAACTGGTCCCCTTATCCCCAGTCGGACCTGCTATACCAAATGGATAAGGAGCTGCCAACCAAGGTCTGGACCGGGTGGGTATCCCCCTTGTTGTCAATCCGATTTTCGGGGCTTCAACATATTTGGCGCTAGAAGGAGGGCCTGAACATAGTGTCTGTTGGAATGATTTTCAAATCGTAACATTTGAATCTAGATGGCTGCTCACAAACTTCCCATTTGGAGTTGCATCCATGTTCCTACCTCTTCCAACACTCCACCTGAAGTGGTAAGACGCTTGTCTCAGGTAAAATTCAATGGTAAGAATAACTCTTCTGCTTTTAATCATGCTCTTCAATTTATTCAAAGAATTTCAAGTTATGATATTCCAAGAATTGATGAAGGCGTTTTATGCAGAATTTTACTCTTACACTCACAGCGGAAGCTAGAAAATGGTGCAGGAACCTCCCAGTTGCATCGATTCACAGCTGGGACCAATTCGCCAAGATTTTCATTCTTGAATTTGATTGTTATGACTATGACCAGGTATACGATGAAATTGATTATCTCTGGAAAAAAGATGAATCTATTAGGGATTTTAATATGCGATTTCATCTTGATTGTCTAAAATACGATCTTGAAAGCGAACTCATAGAGGAAGAATCTTTAGATTATGCTGAACATTCCCTGCCTCCTATATCTGATCAAGCAGAAATTAGTCCAATTTTTGTCTCTCTTCTTTCTAATATGAACGAGAATTCCAATTTGAATATGCAAATCGCTCATAATGAAGAAAGCCCTCAAAGCCTAGGAGTTATCCATACTCTAATACAAGAAGACAAAAGCGAGGACGATGGAGGGAAGCCTGCCTTGGAACCAACATGTGAGTTTGATACAAGGTCAGATGATCTCGTTGCAAGTCAACAAATGCAGATGCCAAGGTTAGAACAACAAACTATTTTTCTTTCAGGAAGTATCAGTACACAAAGGTATGATCTAAAACCCGATGTCTATATTGAATCTGATGAACGAATATTTTTTCATGATGATAGTTTTAAATGCGTTGCTTCAGAATCACACTTCTCTCTTTACCCTGATGTTTTTAATAATGATAACTTTTCCCCTCTCAACATTAAAGATATTTCAAAAAACACAAAGGATAAGTCAAATAAGTCATCGTTAGATATTCAAAATAAAGAGATAGCTATAGAACATCCCCTGATTATTTCCAAGCAAGGAACACTTAAATCTCCTTGTCTGAAAATATATGACCGAAAGGAAGAATCTAGGGAAACTGGTAAAATTAGTTATGATGGTTACTTTGCCAATGACGATGTTATCGATTTATCTCAAGTAACTCATCGAAGATAAAAAAATGAGAGATACTCTAATTCAGAAAAGATATCATTCAATCCTCATTTCGAGGCCAAAGATCATTCGCCTGATTTTGCTGACCAAGACGATATCCCAATCTATGATTCGTACCATGAAGAAACCCCCATGCCTGTTCACAATCATAATTTATCTTCTGTTTCATATGACCTAGCCAGTTCTTGTGAACAACAAAATTTTACAAGCTTATCCTAGTTGTGCCGTAACTTTATTTGTACAAAAAACCTTTTTTATTATTATTCCCACTTGCACTCATTTTGTACAAAATCGGATAGTGTTTTAAATTTTCAGTTTTTTGATAGATTATTCTGGTATGACCAACACCTTACCAAAGAACATCCAAAAGACGAGCTACCATTGTGGAAAGCTAAACTATGTCAAGGAAGTACATAATTTCCTCCATTACAAGATCATCAAGATATAATAGAAATTTATCCTTATTTTTATGATCCAATAGATATCCAGTTGGAACGAACTTTTTGCGAGAAAGAAATTTCGGACAAAATTCCAACTGAAGTTATGCATTCTTATTCCGCATCCAGCGTTAACAGTCCAAGAAAAGTTCCGTTCTTAACATTAACATTGGAAAGTTGCATACATGTAGGAATAAACATGAGAAGGTGGCTCCATTGGAAATATCATTTCACCTAGTCAAATTTTTGTATATAATTAGAGTAGGAGTAGGAGTAGTTTAGTTAGGTAGTTACGTTTATTTTTGAATAGTTAATAGGAAAAATAAGAAAATAAGATCATCACTATTGTCTACACAACCCTAGGGAAATGTCTGCTTCTCATTTCGTTAAGAATTTTTCTCCGTAAATAAAGTTTGCTTTGGTCAAACAACATTCGACGTTTACCAAAGACACCCTTTTTCTCTATCAAGATTTTGAACGTATGCTTATATGAATGAAAAATATTTTTCTTTGAAACTTGATCTTTATTATCAATAGTAATTTAATCCAGACATGATATTAGTTTCAACTCCAAAAAATTGAAGAAAGTAATCTCAGTGAATCAATTGCTTTACGTCAATACAATGAAAGGCACCAATGACAAGATGAGGAGTCCCTGTAGAAACAACGATTACCAAAGAAGCTTTATTATTGTCGTCCAGAACTTTTTTAAGGAAAGAAAATTGACTTCCTCCCTGCCAAAGGAAATCGCAGCATTCAGGGAAGCAATCCAATAAAAACACTGTATCTCAAAGAATAAGAGATCTCATCACGAGCCGACTTATCATCATCACAGATATTATAACTTGCTGACTTTGCCAAAACTGTCCACCAAACCAGGGCAACGACTCAAGATTATTGCAATCAAAAGATAGGGGGTCTCATCACGAGCCAGGTTGTTCAGCAAAAGTATAAATCTAGTGAATGACTGTGTCATAATTTGGCCACCAAACCAAGACATTGTTCTTTAGAGAATAAAAAAGAAAAAGTGTCAAAATGGGTTTTTCTCTGAATAGTTGTAAACACTTAGGCTAGATAAAGGATCATTACTGGTTAATAGGTAACCCTGTCGAGGCTATGGACGCCTACTGGCAGCAGAGGCTCTACCTGCGACAAAGAAGCATATTTGAAAAGAACTGCTATACAGAGAAGACTTTATTTTAATTTTTATTCAAAGACCAAGTAAGGGCTGGTGTAAATGCAAGAGCAAACTAAGAATACAAGTAAATAGAAAGGAGTTGAAACGAAATATCATTGATAGTTTGAAGTATAATATTTTTATCTTTCTATAATAAAGTTTAAGTTTTCTGAGAATTTTTTTTTATTACTTTTAGACATGCAAAATTTTAGGGGCTAATGTTCGCCCAGTGGGCTAATTTTCCATGATTTTTGCACAAAAGAGATTCGCCAATATCCAATTTTTATAAAAGAGGATTCGCCCAAATTTTAGAATATAAAATTATTTTACCTTAAAAATCGCCAACGTTATATAGAGACTATATATAGAATCATTATAAATTTGAATCATTTTACAAATATATCAATAAACATTATATAGTTTGCATATTATGGATTAGTGAGATTCGCCAATGTTTTTAAACTTCAAGAAAATTTTCCATCCTTAAATTTTCCTTGCTTTTAGAAGTTTGGAAAATGTCAAAAGAAAGTCAGAGATAACTGGTTCTCCCAAGTGAATCGCCAATTGTTGTGGCCAGCAACAACCCCCCCTTTTTCATTTAAGTATTTGTCCAAAATGCTAAATGAATAGGGGACCACTAGTTTAATTTTAAGAAAAATCAAATTTTCCTTCTTCAAAATAAAGCTACCATCGTAGGCTTAAAACGGTCTTTCGAATATTTTTTACCTAAGTCTACGATAAGGTAAAGGTCTTTAAAACTTTTTTGCATTAATGCACAAGGCCCCCCCACGTTAAGCCTAACGTCACATCATAGTAAGTAATGTTCATAAGGAAAAACCTCAAAATCTGCCGATCTGCGATAACACCGATCGCAAGATCGCACATCACAGAAATGAAATGGCAATACTTAACAAACATCAAACTCTTGCGACCCGCGATGTTGCGACATGTGATGTTGCGATCGCCGCGATGGCACAGTCTGCGATTTGGCAATTTGCGATAAGCGCGCCTTGTGATGGCACGATCTTCAATGTAACGTAAAGAAAATCATGAACCATTTAATCGCGAATCCTTCGGGCATGCCATTCAAAGAAAATCCACTTACCATAATCTGACCCCAAATGATGTGCTTTTAATGATAGTAAGTGGATTAGTTGTCAGTTATTTAATGAAATAAAGATGCATGCTTTGCTAAAGAATTGTTTCACGTAAGGTGGCATATTTGGTATATCTATTGCATTTAAAACTCTCCCATCACCTTTCTCAATCAGTCATTTCCACTTTGCTCGTAATCTGCAGGAACTAAGAGATAAGAAGATTTGGAAGCCGAACGCAGGAGCAAATGGGAAAGAAACATAAAACCCAAGGCTCCGAGACGAAGGAAAAGGCAAAGGAGATGGCACCCTTGTACACAGACACTGCATGCAACAGGGACGTAGGAATTTCGACCTGGGAAGGCATGTATAGGCTGCTGGAGGAGGAAAATCCTAGAGTAATGAAGGTTGATAGTGTCGCAGGATCACAAAACTCTTCCCAGGCATCCTTAGAAGAGCTGGCTTGTTCATTTCTTCACCAAATAGCAGGTAGACCCAAGATTTTGCCGTATACAGATATGATTAGATGGATACTTGACAATGCAGAGTTACAGGGCAGACAATTCAAGGCTCAAGGGCATGGGCTCATAGGATCATTTGTCACGCAAGACTTAAAGCTTATGTATCATCTTCTTGAGCCTCAGACGACCTACAACACGCAATTTCTCAAGAAATTTGTAGCAGAAAACCCAAACCTGGCAGAAACCACTAAAGAATGGACCAGCAGAGAGGAGCCGCTAAAAAGGGACAAAAATGGTATGTACAGCACTGGTTCCCTCACCTCTCCATATTGTTTTGCTGCGGCCATGTTGTGCAGGCTATTTGGGATGCCAAACATAAATAAATTTTCGTCTTAATGGCTACCACTCATAGACGCTGCCACAAATGCCGATCTCGTGGATTGGGCCAAAATATTTTCTGATAATTTATACACTGCTGTCATGAATTACCGATAAAAGAGATCCTTGTCACAAAGGGTCTATCCTCCTTTTTATCTGTTTGCTTACATTATGGATTCTATTTGCTATGTATCTAAATTTCCAACTATGGGTTGGAAATGGACTACCCATGACTCGTCACCTATTCATGTTTATCACAAAGTATTATGGGATTCATAGTTTGCCCCTCACTTCTATCAGATTCGCCACGGGCTCATCTTACCCCTATATAGGATGATGTATGGTGAAGAACCCCCGAGGTGCTCACCCGAAGTGCAAATAGACATCATCCCCATTGCAAGATGGTTCGAGGAAGAATGGTTCACTTATATTACAGTGTTTGGGAGCACTGTACCTCCACATGTCCTACCTCTGTATGTCCCCGACAAGCTTTTGGCTAGGGAAATTTCCTATCAGACTTGCTCAGAAGGCGGCCTAACCAAAGAACTAAAAGAAAAGAAGAAGGCCATATGGCCTCAGTTTCATGTAGCTTGTGGGGCCTTCTCATTGTTCGATGCAAGACATGCTTTTGCCGAAGTAGGTAATGTGACGTCTCTACAATTATTTAAATTCCCCGCTCGACCTTTTGACCTAAATAATGTTGCCCATGATTTCACTATAAGTGTCAGAATAAAATTGTTTGCCGGAAAGAAAGATTTATTTGATGACTTGTTTCAAAATAAAATTTCATTCCAGGAAGTTTTGCGAGAAGTTAAGTTGAAGTTATCCCCAGATGACCTCGAAAGATTTTTGTTATTTAGAGAAAGAAGGCTAGCTAGTGTTCCCCTAGAAAAGCTGCGGCTGCTCGCTAGAGAGCCTACTCCCAGTGTCAGCCTCAGCGGAAACTCCAGTACTTCTAAATCCAAATCTGACGCTACCCAAGGAACACTTGAACATTCTAAAAAGTCTGCAAGCGACCAAGGAAAAGGTGAAGAAACAACCAAGGATACAGCTCAGTCAAGTGCAATGTCGTAGCTGCAAGTTATCGCCTCCCCACCAAGAGATGTCCCTCCTCCCGTCATTAAATCGCCACTCGTCACGAGCGAGCTCGATAAAGAATGGGAAAACTTCAACGAGCTAATCAGCCTTGAAGGGCAAGTCCCAAGAACACCTGTGGGCGATGCACAGGTAGCACAAGAAATGGTTTCAACCATGGTCGGTAGTGTCTTAGAAATAGAGCACAGTCATATCGCTCCGCCTTCTGAGCTTCTACTTAGTGTAGAGGAAATTCCCCCACTGGATGTATTCTATAGTCCCGAGCATAAAGCAGTGGTGAGGAGACAAAGAAAGAAGAGAAAGATAGAGAATACGCTGTCATAGGACGATGAACATTTAGACGTCTTATGGAAAGACCCTAACAACAACCCGACAGAAAATATCACGAAGTTGTCTCAAATCACAGGAGCATACGCTTCTGCGACTATCGACAAAGCATCGGAAGTTCAGTAACTGTTGAGGGATCAAGAAAACCAAATACAGCTACTACAACAACAACTACAACAAGCCAATGCCAGTAATGAAGCGTCCAAACAACTCGAGAAACTACAAGAAGACTTTCAGCAAATGCAGATAAGCTATCAGAAAATCCTGGACGAAAAAGGAAAGCAGTTGCAAGCTTTACAAGAAATACACAAGGACGAGCCCAAGCTTTCCGAATTCGTTTCAGAGTCTACTAGCTTAAATGAGCAACTTCTGCAGCAACAGGAAGAGTTGGGACATAAAATATCGCAGTGCAGTCACTATTGCGAGCTAAGCGACAAACTCACCAATCAAGTGACAGACTTGCGAAGTGACTACGACCAGGTTGACAGACGAGTGACAGAGTACCTAGCTTGTCAGGATGGAGAGGAAGCTAAGAGAGCAAATGTGCCCAGAATAGACGAAATCCATAAAGAATTTCTCTTTAACAAATGGGACGATCAAATCAGGGAGGTAGAACAGGCAGCAGAGGCAGCAGCGACATAGGTGAGCGTTCTTATAGACTGTGTAAATGAAAATTTACACAGGGCCAACTTAATCACAGAGACCACCCCGGGATACCTACCAAACAAGTCACAAATGGAGGTAGAATGGAAACAGAAGGCGCGGGAAAAGGGAAAAGCGATCCAGGACTCAGCCGAGAAAGTAGTGCTAGCTCTCATAGATTCTGTTTTCGCAGCCCAGCTCAGTGCAAAAGTCGGACAACCGACTCTTCTCAAATCCATGTTGAACACTTGAAGTTTTAAGGACCAAATTCAGAAATAGCTTATTTTTAGTAGTTTGTTGTTTCTTTTTATTTAGATTAAAAAAAGGACGGTCATTTGAGAACCGTATCCTACAATTTTGTAAAAACACTATTATTAGAATTAGGAAGCATTATTTTAACCCTTCTCATGCATTTAGAGAAGGGTCCAGAGATTTGTCAAAAACTTATCCTCAGAACATGCACTTCTGCACCCTCAGAGGAGGTTTTGATGAATGGATGGATCAAGATTTATTTTTACTTGCATTTTGATATCTGCTACTGATGTTGCACTTTTGTACTCTTGGTATATTTTAGAACAAGTAGAGATAGATCGTTTTTGCTTGAAGCTTATGGGTAGAACTAGTCATAAATGGTACTTTTATCTCTTGGCAATTCCTGCTCATATTCTTTAAGTGATTACAGTTTTAGTTGTTTATATGTTATTGCATGAATGTATGGGTTACCATTTGGCACTTCTGTACGGTGGAGTCATATTGTTTATGTCTGACATATGAATGGCTTATTATGCGATATGCTGTTCACAACTGTTTTGCCTAACTTCTTATGCAAAGTGGTTTATCTTTAATGATTTCTATTCTTATAATAGCTGAATGATCTTTATTACCAATTATTGTTCGAAATCTTTTTAGACCGCATAATGGAAGATATACAATCCTGGGTTAGGATAGATTTGATGTGTTGTTTCTCACTATATTACAATAGCATAGAGTAAAGTTAAAGAATCTGAATTAGATTAGCTTTAAAATACTCTTAGATCAGCATAGTTCAACTCTACACATACACACACACCCAAGATCGGGAAACTGGTCCCGTTATCCCCAGTCGGACCCGCTATACCAAACGGATAAGGAGCTGCCAACCAAGGTCCGGACCGGGTGGGTATCCCCCTTGTTGTCGACCCAATTTTCAGGGCTTCAACATCACCTCACTGGGTAGCATTCATGGTAGAAAAGGCGAATTATGCAGAGTGTATTGGGGAAGTTGGATAAAACAGTGAAAATGACCTCCTTTTGCAGGTGATTTGACAAATTAATTCATTATTTGGACATTTCTTGGATTCTTTTTGTAGAGGAAGGTTACAGATAGGTGGCTTGGAAAGAAATTTTGGCAAATTCTTGCTTTTATCAGCTCACTGTGCTTTTACCTGGGGTTATAGACGGACTTTGTTGGATTTGTGTGTGGAATTTCATAGACAATGAGCCTGAATTTCAGCTTGATGGGCGAGTTTGCAGAGGGAATGACAGTTGACAGGGTTACTATCGAACCAATGGGTATAGTGGTGACTACAGTACAGAGGTACAGGGGTAGGACTGTGATTTTGGGTGGAATTTTGGTCGTCCGGACGATTCTTACAGAAAATTTTGGAAAGGACAGGGTTTACGAGTGAATTCCGGGTAAATACCTGTTTTATGGACGTCTGGTGCGAAATGCAGTTGCAGACTGAGCGGAGGAGGCCGGGTTTTCCCAGTGGATTCGCCTGGGTGGTGGACTGTAACTTTGGTGTTGAAATGGATGTAATTCACATGCACAGGGTGTGCAAGTCAACCAAACAGAAATGAACAAAAACAACTGATTTCCCAAGTTTTTATCAAAATTTGGACTTTTTGGGCTTCTTGTGCTTTTTGGGGATGACATCAGCATGATGTAGCTTTTGTCCGGTAGTGGAGTACGAAAGGTGACGTGGTCACTGACGTGGAGGATGACATGGCGGACACGGTAGATGAACAGTAGCGCAGGTGATGACGTGGTGCTAACGGGATGGTGATGCAGGCAGCAGGACAAACGGTGGTATATGGTTTCCATCGTACCACCTTTGGTACAGGGGCGATTTATGTTAGAGCGGGTCCGATGCAATGAAAACACGACAGGTGTCCCAGGGTACGGCAGGAATACCGCCATCTATTGGGTACTAACGACCGGACATCAGGGTGCCTCCAATATTGAAGAGGGTCGTTGGACCTAGAGAGTGTGATCCAACGGTGGACGGGAAGGTAAGGTGTCGGAGGTTTATGAAAGAAGCGTGCGTGATATTTCAATGTTTTTATAAAGTTTGGAGGGTTAAAAACTTTGGGTTATCGGGAAATGCGGACATGGGTTTTATTTATTTATTAACCAAACATTAATTAAAACCCATTTTAATGCACGGCGGATATGGTTATTTGTTTGACCAAAGGTCTAACAAATCCCGATGGGACACGTGGTGGGTTATCATTGGCCCCAGGTGGACCAATGGCTCCCAAGAAATTTTTAAGACATAGCCATATTAGGCAGGGGCAGGATATGTATAATGTTTTTGGGTTTTTTGCTTTTTATATATAGTAGGGGCAGGGAAACTTTATATAGGAGTTATATACTAAATTTAGGGTGTTAATATGACAAATGATAGGGAAATGCTAAGTTTATAAGGCAAAACTTAGATTTTTTACGAAATGAAAGGGAAATGGGATGATTATGTTTAAACAAGAAATGTGGCTTGTCTTGACCAAGTAAACACAACGTTTCGCTTAGTAATTCTCAAAAATGAAATAGATTAGGACCATTGAGCAAATCTCAATATCCCTAGGGGATGTTAGTGAAGGTTCTGGGGGAAATGAGAGGGGAAGTCAGTCATGCTCCACTGAACTATAGCCACTTTGCCATGATGCTTGTGATACTCATTAAAGTTGAAGATCACTTTGCTTCTGCAACCTCAGAATTATCTGCCTACCCAGCCTAAAAGACCTAACATTTTTTCTTCCTTTTATTGGGTGCATTTGAACTAGCAAACCATGTTTTTCCTCTTTTCTTTTGGCTGCCTCCTATCTAAATCTATCCTTATTTCTACCAAGGGCTCAGATTGAGAAGTTGGGCTCTTTAATTATCTATCTCATCTAGTGATCTGCCAAGCTTGAACTGTTTGAGCAGATCTTATTCTCTATTCTAAAATAAGAAATTTAAACATGATCTAGCTAGGGTTAAACTGTCTAGCTATTCATCCATTGTGAGAAAGTCAGCGATTACACTTTCTGAAATGGCTATACAACATGTAGTATAGTAGTAGCATTTTAACAAGCCACTTCCCTGGTCTTTCTTTGGGATTCCTTTCCTTTCTCTTTATCTTGAATTTTGATTTATTGATAATATGGAACCTTTGCAGCATGGAAAGGATGATCATATTTGGTATTTCCACAGTCAATCATGAAAAATGACACCTATTGGTATAGGAACCTAACAGTAGTGAGAGCGAAAGAGGCTGAGACGGCTGACACTTTCAAAGGTTGTGATCCTGATCACAAGAAAGAATTGTTTGAAATTATTTCTTACTATGATGGATTGTTTTAGGAACCTAGAGGATTTCCCCAAAAATGGGAAATCCAACATGAGATCCATTTACAACAGGATACTCCTTTACCGAATATTGGCACGTATGGGATGGATTCTATCGAGATGGAGGAGATCAAGAAACAGGTGCAAGAATTGCTAAATCAAGGGGTCAACAGACTGAGTTCTTCTTTGTGCAGCTCACCGATCATGTTGGTGCCAAAGAAATATGACACATGGAGAATGTTTGTAGACCATAGGGCGCTAAACAAAATTACGATGAAGAATCGATACCCTCTCCCTCGCATTGATGAATTGTTAGTTCAGTTGAAAAATGTCGTCTATTTTACAAAAATGGATTTGCGTAGTGGATATCACCAGGTTAGAGTTGCAGAACAAGACATTTGGAAGACTGCATTTTAAACCAAAGAGGGCTTTTTTGAATGGATAGTGATGCCATTAGGGCCGTGCAATTCTTCAGCCACGTTTATGATGGTAATGAATGATATGTTTAGGGCTTTTCTTGATAATTTTGTGCTTGTATATCTGGACGATATTCTTGTGTATAGTAGGACATGGGATGAACATGTATGTCATGTGAAGAAAGTGCTTGATGTTCTGAAAAAAGAAAAATTGTATGTAAAATTGTCAAAGTGCGAGTTTGGGAAGACCTCTTTGGTTTATTTAGGTCACATAGTCGGTAATGGGAAATTGAAAATAGATCCCTCTAAAGTAGATGTGATTATGAGTGGCCTGAGCCCACAAATGTTACAGAGGTATGAAGATTTTTGGGCGCAGTAAAGTATTGAAGAAGGTTCATTGCAAACTTCTTTGTTATCATAGCCCCCTTACGTGCATTGACAAGTGTGAAGCGGGCCTTTTAGTGGGGAGGAAAGCAACATAAATCCTTTGACACGCTGAAAGAGAAGATTGACACAACACCATTGCTAGCCTTACCATACCTTCAATAGTTTTTTGAGATTGAAACAGATGCCAGAAGATATGCCATGGGAACTATATTGATGCAGTAGAGGAAGCTTGTATGTTACCATTCAAAGACTTTCTCCTAGGCTATTGTGAATTATCCCACGTACGACAGGGAGTTGTATACCTTGGTTCAGAGTGTAAAGAAGTGGAAACACTACCTGATCAGCAAGGAGACCATCATCCATATGGATCATCAGCCCTTGCAGTCTCTTCAGTCACAGACCAAGCTTCAACAATCTCGTCATTTCAGATGGATGGGATTCCTCTAGAAGTTTCATCTGGTAATAAAATACAAGAAGGGTTCCAGCAACAAAGTAGTAGATATGCTTTCTCGCACTCCTATTTCTGCATCTGTAGTTTTGCAAAATGCTTCTTTATCGTTAGAAGGTTATGTTGAACAATATGTTAATGATAATGATTTTAAAGAGATTTATGCAAACTGACTCATGGATCGTAGGTGGACAATTATTGTTTGTAGGGAAAACTATTATACCACCTTGGCAAATTGTGCATACCCATTGATGAAAGGGTACATGTAATCCTAGAGGCTCATACCTCTCTAGTGTCTGGTCATTTTGGGGTTGAAAAAACTTTATGTCATTTACAGAGGTTTTGGTTTTGGCCTCATATGAAAAACATTGTGACTCACTTTGTAAGGGTTGTGTGATGTGTTTTGTTTCAAATCCCTCTAATAGAAAACTTGGGCTCTACACACCACTCCCTATTTCGAGTTGACCATGGGAAAGTGTGTCCATGGATTTTGTAGGTGGTTTTCCTATGGCTAGGAAAGGTCACAACTATTTGTATGTCGTCATGGATCATTTTAGTAAAATGTGTATTTTAATGCCTTGTAGAAGCAGGTCACTACTGAGCAAACTGCTTATCTTTTCTTTCAGCATGTTTTGGTCCATTTTGGGTTGCCCACATCTATTGTGTCAGATAGAGACTCTCACTTTCTTGGGGAGTTTTGTAGTAGCTTGTGGAGAATGATGGACACTAAGATAAAAAGAAGTACGCCATTTCATCCACAGATTGATGGGCAGACAAAAGTTGTCAACCCCATTGTGGTACACTTGTTACGAAGCTATTGTGGAAAACATCCCAATTTGTGGGATGAAGAACTTCATTATGTGCAGCATGCAGACAATCGAGCAGCACATTCATCCACATATATCTCACCGTTCGAGACATGTTTTAGCTTTCTACTAAGGGATCCCTTAGACATGGTCTTTGGGAAAGATGAGGATGGCAATGGACGAGATTATAGGGACAAATCATGAAAGTCTATTCAGTGGATACATGTGATTCATCAGGTAGTACAGGAGCAGTTGGAGAAAAGTCAGCCTTGGTATAAAACTATACATGATAAGCACCGAGTTGACCATCATTTTCAAGTTGGGGACAATGTATGGCTCCACATCATCAAGGATAGAATGAAGGGAGAAGGGAAGAAATTGAGACCCATTAGATATGGTCCCTTCACCATATTGGCAAAAATTGGAGATAATGCTTTTCATCTTGACTTACCCACTTATATGCAAATGTACTCAGTGGTAAATGTTGAAAACCTAAATATTTGTGAACCTCCATTGATTATGGATACTGAAGAGGTTGCAAAAATTCCTACAGTGGATGATTTTTCACCAGAGTATCTAGACAAGTTGCCTGAAGATATCATACTCGATAGGGAAACCATAACTTCATGACAGAGAGATGTGGAGTACATTCATGTTAGCTTGAAAGGAATGCATCTGAGTAAATCTCGATGGATGGAGAAAGAAAAAGTGAGGGAGAAATTTCCTCACTTGCCAATTGATTGAAAAGGATTTTGGTGGTCCAAAAGCTCTTAGTGGGGAGGATTGGTCCAAGTGGATCTCTAAAAGAAGTACCAGTGGCATGGTAAGAAGACTCAAAACTCAAATTTGTAGAGACTATATAAACTTAGCATCAGATCGAAGTGCTCGTCATCTTGATTCCAATTGTGTGAACGACACTCAAATCTGATCTCGTATCAAGCAGTTAGAGCAAGTCAAATTTTATGTTTGACTTGGACAAGTGGCAGGTGGAGATGACATGGAAAAATTTCAGTGAATGGGGAAGCACCAAGTGGCAGGCAACCATTGGTCCCACATTTCGCTTATTGCAGAAGGTAGAGTTTAGTGGTTTCAAATCGACCCTAGGCAAGAAAAGTTGTGATGTGATAATCACAAAAGGCAAAGTATTTCTAAAGAGGCCCTAAAAGGATCCCAGTTGCAATTACGATATCGAATATCATAGATTGGAGGGGATCAAGTGTTTATGACGCGGCCCCCAGCAGAGTCTAGTTGTGATGAGATATATTACAATCATAGTCTGCAAAAGAGGAGTAGTAGTATGGAGTGCCAACCTCGATTCTACGCAAATTGCAATTTGCGATAGGCTATGCGTTAATTATTCTACCTTTATCACAGTCCGCTTTTTGCAAAGGTTAGGTTTGCCCACCGAGTTAAAACATTGATTCTATGTGTTATCTATCGTGTTTAAGAATACACCGATTTGTTGTATTATTCCACCAGTTTGAGGTTTAAAATGGAAAGATCTGTTGGAATTGTTTGATGGTGGTTTTCCATGTATGATAGGTTTTTTATCTGCATACTATTCGAGGCTCGAGAATCTATTTTGGAAACAACCTGCCTACCTAAATTGGTCATCTGTTGGAACTACCCAAAATTGAAGGGTCACCTGATCAAGTTATATATATGGGATGGTCGACACAGGAAAGGGGAGGAGACTGACCAATAGTCAGAACATCACGTCCAGCAGTAACTCGACCAAGCAGTAGGGTGGAACCTCTCCTTGAGTAGCAGGGAGGTTACAAGAGGGTGCAGAAAGCCTGATTATCTGAATTGGGTGTTCAGATAGGCTTTCTTACACGATTTTCACCAGGATTTTGGTGGTATTGTCTGTTTCTGAAGCTGGGCTCTCCATTCTTCATCCATCTTCTAGCTTGGAGGTATAAGGGTTGTAAATTAATGTTGCTTGTACTTTATCTCTTTTTATGCCACTTAATGAAATAAGGCCTCCTCACTATTGAGCAGGGCCTGGAGATGTAGTCCAAATTGGATGAACTCTGTAATCAAATCTGTGTGTCATGATTTCATTCTTATCTTGTTATTTACGCATTATTTTATGTGTTTTTAAGTTCCATGGTTAATAAGCTCTTTTTCATGTAATTCTGATGTAGCTATAAGTAAAACATCTTGGATCAATTATCCATCTATCTATCCCTAACATAAGAGAGGGAACACTTATATGAGACTTGTTTTAGTTAGATATTTGAAGGTGATACTTGTGGGAAGTATTGTTGTGCCCCTCATATTAAGTATGGTCCACTATGATGCATCTATGGTTTTTGTTACCTAATGATTATTGAATATTACTTCATCTTGATAGGATTTTTTCATGTGATTCTCATCATAGTAACATATGAGTCCTTGAGGTTATTTCCCCACCTCCTCAACATAGCAGGAGAGGTCGTACCATTAATTGCAGAGAAAAAGATTAACCTTGATGATGAAACATTGTGTACCTAGAGCAAAGCATTGGGATATTTAATGACCCCACATGATGCTTGGCACCCCAAGACTCCTCCAGATGTTGAAAAGACAAGCCCGTGAATCTTTTTGTTAAGGATATTGATTATGTACCTAATGGACCTAGGATGCTCCTAGGATAGCCTTAACATTGTTTGATGGGCATCACTTGTTCCAGAGCCTAGATGATGAAGGTCATCCTTTAGATGACAAGGGATGGCTTGTACATCACCTTTTAGCCCTAATGATTGATTTATTGAGTGCTATGTCACCTCCCTTTCTCCTTTAAAGGTGACATAGGGCATCATGGACATGACATGTTGGCATGGAGTAAATTTGGAGGCTTGCACATGAATATTGAGATTACATCTTGGAGTATGGAGTACTCACTAGCCCTTATCACACCTTTTGGTGGCTTATTGATCTCATTTACAGGATGACATCATGCTTTAGAAGCACTCCCTTCCACATGTGTGGGATTTTGTGGCACATTTGTTATGTTTTTGAGCTATGAGGTTGGCTTGTAACCCTTTTCTTGTGGAACACCTAAAGTAAACTTGTGAATATGGATTTTTAGTTGATTTATTGTAAAATGAGTGGGAGAAGGATCATATAAATAAATTATCTCCTCATTTTCCCTTTTCATGATCACACATGTAACTTAGCCTCTCTCCAAGAGAGTACACTTGTCTCATTTTCACTACATTGGGAAAAATATGAAGTTTATGGATGTGACTTGCTATTGGCCATGATTTTTGCTTGGAGACATTGTTCTAAGATTGAAAGAAGTGATTTTGTGGAGGATTTTTGTAAGCTTATTATCTATCATTGATATTTTGCATGCTTTAATGTTTAAAGTAGGGTTTCATTTGTTCCATGACTAAATGCTTCTCATTGCCAAAATTTTGCTTTATAATTGCATGTGAAATTTTCCTCTTCAAGGTTTACATGGAAACCCTTTACATGCAAATCTCATACTTAATTTATCCCCTTATAAGAATAATAGTTTGGATTTTAGAAGTGGATGCCCTAAAGCATCCTTCTTACTCCTTCAATATCCTTCCTTGGAAGTTTTTGACATAAAGACTCCATTAGCCCTTGTAGGATAAGGCGTTGGTCCAAAAGTGTGTTGATCACCCTTAAACTAAATAAAACATTCTTATTTTTCTCTCCCCTAGATGGTTATGGAAATTGTTATGGTTTAGGTATGATTTAGAATAAGGACTGTTGTTATATTGCATGTGGGTGGATCATTTTTTAGGGCCAGTCTCCATAAATCATATACAAGAAAAATCTATCATAAGGAATAATGTTACATTCCTTAGAAGGGCTAATTTCACCTTTAATTTTGTTGTTTATGCATATCTAACAACCCTAAAACTATTTTCCCTAGTTAAACCCTAGTCTCTATGTGAAGCCCCTACTCCATTCATATTGAAGATCATTTTAAGGGCTTTTTTTAGGCTGCTATATATCATTGCATGCCTTATTATTGAATTTCATTAAAATCCTAACTTATAACAACCCATTTAATGGTCTAACTTTAGAGTGTTTGAACCTTATCATAGAAAACCTAGGTCATCTTCGACCCTGCCAAGCTTTTTTTCCATCTTTACACCTACAAAATATTATCATCTTGAGCCCTGGTAGTAGAATAAAGTTTTTAGGTGACTTAGGGAAGACACCCTTTTGGTTTAAATCACACTAAAGAGCAAGAGTAAGGTTTTTGAGGTGACAATGGAAACCCTTCCTCATTATTTCCCTAAGGTCTAGTGCCTCGCCCAATGAGGCTTTACATCAAGCCTGTTAGATTATGCAGCAACAGGCCACTTTGTATTGGTAGTTAACTTAGAGTCAAATTAACATGTTATTAATTTCTTTACATCCATACAAAACATGTCAAGGAATTCTAGAAACAAAAGTTAGATTTATATTGATTATATTAGGTTTAATGCAATTCAATCTTAAAAATAGCTCTAGATGCATTAACACAATAGTATGTATTTAGTTTATTTTATTTCCATAGAGGGTGTTTATTAGATTTTGTTGAAATAAACCAGGTTGTGCAATAAAGCCTTTAATGAAAAGATAATTAAAAAATGAATTAATCACCTTAATCATATTATTTACAACATTGTTTAATTGTTTTGTATTAGTATGGATCGATGCCAAATAATTCACATCATATAATAGTTATCATGTACAAGTTATAATCTTATGCCCTACATCCTCTACAACATACAAGGATTGAACCTCGCAAGAATATGCCAAGAACTTACAAGTAAATTACCCTCTTTGAATCCTTCAAAACAACGGAATTTTATTTTTGATCCTAATCACACTCCAACATTGTGAGAATCCCCGCTAACAAAATGTACTCAAGTACAACACTAGGTTTTTCCATGGATTCGACTCTCTGCATCAATATAACTAATCAAAATTTCTTATCGAACAACATATTTCTTACAAAACAAAAAAAGATGTGGCCACATTCTACAACAAGGGGAGAGAGCATTGTGTCAATTCTTTACTACAACAGTAATGAGACATGTGGTGGAATCTACATATTTCAAAGAAAGAGTTGTGTACATTTAAAATCTTAGGTGGAAAAGTAGGTTTAAGTTGCTCACACAAATGGAGGTGAATACTTTACGACTATCCAATTAACATTTTTTTAGCAAAATGATTTGTTGATTGATTTTTACAATAATATAGTTTAAAGCTTTTGACTTTAGTTTAAGTTATGACTTGTTGCATAATGTGTTGTCATTGATGTCAAGGGGATGATGCGCCATATTTAGGGGTTGTATGGAGTCCAACCCCCTCAACTTGCACATTTCTTAATTGAGGTAGGGGGTCTAAAAGGCATAACGAATGGTATATCACTTATCTATCATGGCCATCAATCATTGGGTCCCCTTTCCCCTGCACCCGAAAAAGTGTTAATCCACCAAGGGACTTCCCCTCCAAAAAAATATCCTTAACGAGTAAGCCCAACCTCAAGAACTAGAGCAATATCTATATCTAGAGAGAGAGAGAGAGAGAGAGAAAGTAACCCATAATCTGCAATAAAATAGAGGGAAAGTAACCCAGAATCTGATCATATATCAGGAAAAGAAGAAGGACCTTTTTGACAAAAGGAAAAGGATAGATCCTTACAGCCTGGATATTTAGTGCTCATGTGGGATGTTAGGAGAGTAGATAAAGGCAAGCAAGGGAAATTCAATCCCATGTGATTTGGACCCCTCAAGATAGTGGAAACAAGGGGAAATAATACCTTCTTGTTGGAGAACTCGGATGGTGAAGTGCTTGAGATCCCTGTAAATGGGCAGTTCCTTAAGCTCTATTTCCAACATTAAAGAGTCTTTCCTTCATTCTTTGTAAATATCGGTCAGTGATTGTACATACCATATGTGTTTCTTATATCCTTACTGCTTTTGTTTTTACTTTATACACACCTGAATAAATTGACTCCATACCTAAGTTGTAAGCACTAATCCATAGGTTCTCAATGCATTACTCGCAACACATTGTCCCCGGTTGGAGTCGATGTTATTCCTCTGTTTTCGTTTTTGCATTTTATCATGTGGTTCAAACTTTACTTTCATGCAGAGAGGAACAGATAGACCAATGATGTGAAAAGAAAAAAAAGAAAGATGAATAGGTGTTTACCGCACTAAGTGCACTCAGACAAGTGCAGCATAAAATTCATTCTTGTTCGCAAGCATAGTAATCAAAATATGAAGGTAAATGGAAGGTGGGGTCTGTTTTCGATAGGTGGTAATATTACATTTAAACTCTGAGCACTTACCCAGCAGATCATCGTCTATTGCGACTCCACTAGCCCTGGGAAGCATTACAGGGGAGAAACAAGAGTGACTGATATGTTAGCGCTACCCCCCGGAGGAGAAATTTCCAAAGAGCGATCAAGCCAATCGATAGCCCAGAGTGACTCTAGGGTGTTAGGGTCCTATAATTTATAGGATCAACTAATGATTGGATGTTTTCTTTCAATATTTCAAATTGTAAATAATATTGCATATTGCAATTGATTTCCAAAAAATATATATATAAATGAAATTAAAAAATGAAAAGAGGATATATATATTAAAAAGTAGAAAAAGAAAAAGAAAAAATGAAAAAAGAACCCCAAAGAAAAGAAAAAATGTAAAAGTGACAGCAGTTGAAGTGCCACTGATAGTACAATATTTTTTGCAGATTAAATTCATGAAATTGTATGTAGCTTGTTCAAAATGCCACAATACTTCTTTTTGTTTGAAACATATTGCTTAATCATGTTCAAGAAAATTTCAATTTATGTTAATTAGATTAGAATGAATAACTTAGCCAAACAGTGTAATCTTGGCTAAGATTAGATTAGGTAGATTAGGTGAATAAATTAATCCAACTGTGTGATTTGGATTAATGTAATTGTTAGATTAGTTTTGAATAGGTGTTTTAGTCCTTTAAAAATGGAAAATTAAATGAGGATTTTCACTCCTAAATGCACCTTAATTGCTTTAAATTAAGTTAGTTTAGGGGAAATTTAAACTCGTTATGAAACATGTTAACACTTGGTGTTATTTGTCCAAAGTTTGGACCTTATCGTAAAAATATGTTCGTGATGGCACAATTTGTCACTAGAAATTTAAACCACACTCATCTCTTCCCATTCACGATCATATCCCATCTTATTGAATGGCTCCCAAGCCTTTTCGCGCCCCCCCCCCCCCTCCCGGCATGTTTCCCTTTACTGGCGAGGGGGGGGGGGGGTGTCAGAAAAGTTTCCTCCCTGCCAGTCCCACCCCCACGCGTCACCACCACGACATTACACACTCGCCCCCCCTCTCAATACCATATACCACTCCTACCCCCCTCGAAAGTGGATTTTCGCCACTACCTCCATAATCCGCACTCCCTGTTACATCACCCTCCACTTCTGCTCCACCTCCACTCCCCTACTTCCACATATCTCCTTCACGCCAATATTCTCGCACCTCCTTCTGCCTACCGCTAGTCGCCATGTCAATTAACCGTTGCCCCTCCCATCGTCACTTCCTCCTGTTGTGATTTTATGTTGCAGAGTAAATGCTCCTCCAAACAACCATTTTAGCCAAACGATCCCACTCCACTGCAAAACTATAAATATTTGTTTTCACCCTTGATCATCCTCTTTCCTCATGCTCATACTCTCACCCTGCTATCAATTTGATCCTTGTTTTCTCTTGCCTATCAACTATTGCTCATAGAGGAATTGCCTCCAAGCTCTCTTCCTGCACAATTAACAGTCGTCCTCTGCAATTCCGTTTGTAATCCTCTGCAATTCTAACCAGACTGATGCCACTGTGATAAATCTGATGCTCACTCCCTCTGTGGATTTAGACCACATCCCCTTAGCTAATAAAGACTATAAAATCATCGAAACACAATGTGAATTCAACCTCTTCGAATTACACTACTAGTTTCGTGACACCTATCTTGACCAGTTTGACGAAATTGGGCTATGGCAACCTAGACTACCCCTATTTGTTTTTCCCCAATCCTATTATTTCCATGAATTCTTCCTAAAGTACCATGCCTCTTATATTTCGATCAAAAGAGCTATAATTTCCCCTAATGGTGAAATTATTTTCACCATAACCCCTGATAATACAAACCAGATGTTGCCGGTCCTACACAGTGAATCCCTGACTCCCTTTTCCATTGAAGCTCTCAAAGAAATTTACCAAAACCTCACTTTTCCCTAGAGAGCCAGGATTTTTGAATTTTTCCTACCCAAAGATTCTCAATTGCCTAAGAAAAACCCCCCTTATCCCTCTTCTATTTTCCCCCAAAGAACAAGATAGATTATCTTTGTCTTGTCCTGCCTACTTGGGTACTTCTCAGATGAATGGGTAGATGAGCCTATTTTAGGCTTTCTATCTACCCTTTCCATAGAAGAAGGACTATCAGTCATCTTTGACTATGGTCACTTTCTTGCAGATGCATATTCTTCCATTCTTATGCATATGTTTATTTTCTTCCAGACATACAGGTTTCCTTTTGCAGTCCAGAAACTCAATCAGTAAGGAGAGACTCAATCCATAATCTATTGGACTTCAATTATCATAAAACAATCATAGGAGTA
This sequence comes from Pinus taeda, assembly GCA_000404065.3. NCBI lineage: Eukaryota > Viridiplantae > Streptophyta > Pinopsida > Pinales > Pinaceae > Pinus > Pinus taeda. The sequence continues at coordinate 24,519 of APFE030133287.1, forward strand.
CAAGTTGAAAGATTTTATAGATAAGTTTGTATATCCAGCAACTTGTTTGCTAAGTGGCCAGTAGATTCCCAGGATTAGTGAGAACATTCAAAAGGTGTTGCATCTCAATGAGCTGGTGAAGACAAGAGGTTGGTATTTATACTAGTCATTTATAGAAATCAAGGTTTATAGCTCCGAGCTGCCACCCTATAAACTACCAAAGTACCTTCCTATGAGGATATTTGCCTTGGAGTACATCAAGAAAATAATCCAATGAGACAACATTCACTTTGTGGCAACTAAGAAGAAGTCCCAATTCAGAATTAAAACACAAATAGGGCCATTCATCTGTAATAACAGAGTAACAAGAAAGGATGCATACCTCCTACTAAAACAAATGAAATTTATCCTTAGCTTCACATAGTCTTATGACCCCTTTGGAGTAATTTCTAAGTTGAGGGTGGAACAAAAGACAACCCCCTATGTACATACCCAGAGGCCAGAGATTGAGAAATACATGAATATCCATGATTGGTTAGAGGACACAATGCAGGAAACCGAAGAGCAAGTGTTGTCTAGAACTGCCTTAGAGACTCCTACCCCTAGAGATGACTGGGAAAAGACCAAGAGAGGAGGACTCCCCTTCAGTCACAGAAGTATCAGCCAAGGAATTCAAGATCCATTCAAAGAAGACAAAGACAAGCTACAAGGTAGATTTCCCACCATTGGAGGAAACACATGGTACTATTGTACTCTCTAGCCTTCATACTTTGAAGTTTGGCAGCACCATTGAGTCTCCATCATCCTCAACCACCAAAGAGAATCGAGCCACATCACCTCGTACACTAGAGTTGCTGGGTAGTGGATCCCCCGCGTAATGGTTTTGGGACTTAAAGGCCACAATTTTGGGTAATGGTATTGTAAAGGCTCCGTGAAGTGCACGGAGCACGAATTGTAATAAGTCAAGTCAAAGGGTAGTCCGCCCTAAAATATTTTAATTTAATCTATAAGGTATCAGCCTACCCATGGTCCGCAGACCATGGGAATGTATAAATAGAGCAAGGCTTTAAGTGTATAAGGTAGCTTTCATTCAAATCTTAAGCTTATGGGTTTCTGAAAGTAATATTCTCTCTGAGTCTGTAAGTCTGATCTGTAGGTGGTAGTAGTAAGAGTAGGCTCTAAAGCGGTGTGCGCAGAGGCCTAGTAGAGTCCACAGCTATGTGCATGGATCCCTGCAGCTGAGTGCGCAGGGTGGAATTGGTTGGTACTGGAACAGAAGATTAATAAAAGATACATGTTTTTGAAATATTGTGCATCTGCTTGTAGTTCTATGTGTTTATTCTTCAATTATGGTTTTATGCATCTCTTTAAGGTTTATGTTTGCGTGTACTTGTTATGAATATTGAATCATTGATAAAGACTACAAAATTAAGTCAGACCTATAATAAAAACATACTAAGAGTAAGGGATCTAGACAACGCCTCCTCACGCTCGGTACAAGTGCTACGCGAAGGTCAAATCGTTGCGTGAAACAGTACAAGTGTGAAAGATCGGTTTGTGAAATTTCTAGACCTCATCAAGACATCCCTAGGGTGCGAAAACCTGGTTCCAACACACTCCCATACTACCTCGGGTGAGACCTCAGTTTGTGCTCCACAGACTATTGCCGAAAAGGCCGGTAGTTTTGGGATTTGTTTGGCTAAAACACTTCTAAACTTGGGTTAGGCCCCAGTAAGCCAAAAAATGGTTTAGTTGCTGAGACCGGGATCTGCCTAAGGGATGTCTAATGTCAGAACACTGGAACCCTATGAAGAAGGAAATTGAATATTGGTTGGATCAGAAGCTTCACAATTTTGTGATATAGGAAAACAAAAACCCGCAGATATCTGAGAAAAGGTGGCTAGATCGCTACGTATATACGGAAATCCACGAGATCTTCTTTGCGTTCTTCTCTTCAGAGCTGTATCATTGGATCGCGAGGTTAGATGACAGACAGGGAAGGTATAATCTCGATAAACCAATAGTGTGGACTCCGTAGTTGGTGAGCAGGCTAGAGGCATCAGAAGATAAGATCGCATGGGTCGTAGACCATTGGCTGGATCGGATAATAGGAGGGCTTATCACTGAATTTGCGATAGACACGACTGTAAGCTACAGTGAAGCAGAAAGACATTTTATCAAGGAACCATGAGGTAAGTACATCAAATATTTGAATACCTGGATTAAGATGTTGTTATGTGAAAAACGAATGATGCGAATACATTAATGAGTGGAACGATGCAGAGTGGAAAGGTCTACAAAGGTATCAAAGGGTTAGGAAACATTCCTTTAATTTCACCTCCGTGAGTGAGTGAGGAAGAGCACGCTTGGGTTTCTCCGAGGAGTGTGGTCATTTTGATAAGGCAACGCATTTCACAACTACCATCCCCACTTATGCCACCACTCTCGTCACCTCCTTCACCTCCATCTTCACCCACACCACCAAACCAAAAGTTCAGCATGGTGAGCGCGATCAAGCTGCCTGTATTCATAGGAGTAGGGAATGAAGATCCATATCAGTTTTGGTTCATAGTAAGAGCAGTGTGGGAAGCACACGGGGTTATGGATGACAACATTAAGAATGCCACATTGGTAAGCATGTTGCAGGATCACGTGCTAACATGGTATATCAAGCACTCGAATGATCACCCAAATGCAGGAATAGCAGAGATCCAGATTGCGTTGAACAGAGAATTTAATCGGCCAAAATCAGAGGCGCAGTCAATCATTAGATTTAAGGAGATTGCGATGCTTCCAGGCGAAACCCCCTGGGATCTGGATTAGAGGCTGAAAATTACGATCCGTGAGGCTAATATGACATTGACAAATGCACAGCACCGCGCATGGTTTGTGGCGTCTTTGACACCACACCTGAGGATGGCACTGTCACAAAAGAAGCTCTTAACCGAGGCAGAAGCATTGGAAATGGTGATGAGGTTGCATGAAACACCGATACAAGATCCAGGGTTGGGAGTCCAACAAATCCATGTGCAACTACAAAATCTATGCTTGGAGATGCAGAGTTTGAAGCAAGATAGGGCACCCCAATCAGAAGCACGCAAAGAAGTGTGGTGCATAAAATGTAAGGGCCAGGGCCACGATAAGGATCACTACCCAGTATTCATGAACTACTTGGCAGGAGGGGGACCAATGTTGTTGAGACCAGAGGCGTAGGCAGGGCCAAGTGCAACACTCACACTCTGGTGCGCAATGTGTCAGGTGGGAGGAAAGCACACAACGGACAACTGTCACTTGTTGCAGAAGTATACATAGACTCCGCAGTAGTTGTTTTGTAATTTTTGTAGATAAGTGGGCCACAATGAGCAGACATATGGAGCTATGAGCTAATGATGGATAGGACCCCAGCTTATTGAATGCAAATGGAAATGCAAGGCCTCAATCCAGCCACAGCAATAGCGCGTGGAGGATTTCAAGGGCGAGGACGAGGACGAGGAGGAATGGGGCCCGAAAGGGGCCGCGGATAGCTAATCTATTACAATTGCGAAGGACCAGGGAACTACGCTCATGATTGTACCAACCCAACGAGAATATCTTGTCTGTACTATGAAAATTTTGATCATGAAATGGTAGATTGTCCGACACTGATCGCACAAATGCATGAGAAAGGGGTGTTACAACCTAGTCCAACTCAAAATATCCAAATGATGAGGTTCGAACCACGCGAAGAAGGCCCCAACGTGAACATGATGCTCAGAAGTGGCACAACCACAGGGGAAGATAAGGGGAAGAAACCTGAGGAAGATACATGGGTTCGCAAGGCTCCTACAAAGGAACCTGAGTTTGACTTGGAACGCGCAAACGAGATGTTTATGGAAGCTAAGAAGAGCTTCGCGGAGGCCTATACTTCAGGTAGTAAGGATCAAGCAGAGACAGGAATGGATCCTTCTATGTTAACTACCTTTTTAGATACATTCATGAAACTGTTGCGCGGTGATAAGGCAGTTAAAGGATTACAAGAGCTGATCGCTAGGTGCGCAGGGTCGGGTGAACCACGCGCATTCCAGAAACTAGGAAGGAATGCACTGTGCACTGGGAGGGAAATGAGATTGACGGCGCAAATCGGCAAGTATGAAATGGATCAGGTAATCTTAGACTTGGGTTCAGATGCGAATGTGTTACCAAAGCAGACATGGGAATGCATGGGCAGGCTCGCGTTACAGTGGTCTCCTATTCAATTACGAATGGCGAACCAACAAAAGATCTTGCCCATGGGAAGATTGCAAGGGGTAACAGTGGATATCGAAGGTGCGAGCACACAGACAGGCTTTGAGGTAATAGAAATTGTGGATGACAATAACCCTTACCCCATTTTATTAGGGATATATTGGGCCATGGATATGAATGGAGTCATCAACTTGAAGAACCGGAAAATGATTTTCGAGAAAAAGTCCCTACGCGTAGTCGTTCCACTAGATCCAGTTGAAGGAGAGCGCTACACTGAACCCTTGCACAACGATGGAAGCGAAGATGAGCTGGATTGTATCTATAAGATAAAGACCAGGATTGGCTAAATCTGATTGCAGATGGAAGGGTCTCGTGGGAGTGCACAGGTTCCTGCCCTTCGGATTCAGACGAAGAAGATGAATGCTGGCATAATCAGTTGAGCGAAGCGACAACGCTAAATTGTAATATGATGACTAAATCATTGCGTTGCGTAATAGCCCAGGCTCAAGGTCTACTGACATATGATGGGTTGACAGTGGTGGATGAATTATTGAACAAGTTTGAGAGCGCAGTACCAGAGCACCAACGGTTCGATGCATTGAAGTGGGCACTGCATGCGACACCTGCACATTGGTGGGGAACACATCAAGGAAACTTTGAAAACTGACCCAACTGCAGGAGGATGATGTGGCTACAGTTTGGGAAACCAGACCTACGAATAACCAAGAAATAGTATGGACGTGATGACCCATGCACGCACCTCACAAAATGGACCAAGGCCTATGGAAAAGAACCTCAGCCTAAATGGGTACACTTATTCTATCATACCCTGGATGTCATACCAAGGAACTGGTACACTGAGACAGAACTCTGCCATGGTATGAGCGAATGGGATGTCTTGCACGAAGGATTTTTGTTAACATTCTCATTTGAAGACCCATGGGCGAATACTGTTGACAATGCGTTGCAAGCCGTGAAAGCCGCCATTTTCAAAATACCACAAGAACCACGGGAAATATCTCAACCAGTATGGTCACCTCAGTTAAGCTATGCCCTAAAATGTTACAATGTACAAGTGGAAGATGATGATGACGACCCCCGAAATATTAATATTCCGGAGATTGAAGGGAGTTTTGAAGTTCGAGGACCATCAATCAAGGACCCTCGCATCATTGCACCGCTGAAAAAAAGCAGGTAAACATTGGTACAAATGCAGAGCTAAAGTATGCGACACTTGGGGATTATTGGGATGATGCCACAGTGGATAAGGTTGTAGAGTTACTTCGCGAATATCAAGAATTGTTCCCAACCAAAATCACGGAGTTAAAAGGAATCCTTGGCGACTTAGGAATGAAGAAAATTACACTGAAACTGGACGCGAAGCCAGTTAAGTAGTGACTTTACCATTTGAATCCGAAGTATAGGGAAAAGGTCCACGAAGAGTTGGAAAAAATGCTTGCAGCAGTAACTATTAAGCCAGTGGAAGAATCCAACTGGGTGAGTCCTACGATAGTGCAGGAGAAAAAACATAAGGGCAAAATTTGAATTTGCATGGATTTCAGAAAGGTTAGTGATTCTTGTGTTCACGATCCATTCCTGAAACCATTTATAGATGAAGTATTGGAGAATGTTGGCGGACAAGAATCTTACTCATTCATGGATGGGTTCTCAGGGTACCATCAGATCAAGATCGCGCCGGAAGATAGGAGCAAGACAACCTTCGCAACCGAATGGGATTGTTTTCAGTACACTGTTATGCCCTTTGGGCTGAAGAACGCACCAGCGATACTTTCACGCGTAGTGGTGGCCGCATTCAAGGAGTTCATCCACAAGTTTTTGGAGGTCTATTTCGATGATTGGACTATATTTGGGTTAGTTAAAAACCATATAGCGAGCTTACGGTTGATGCTGGATACTTGTCGATGACACCAGATTGCACTGAATCTTAAGAAGTGCACCTTCCTCATCCCCTTTGGAAATTTGCTCAGCGATGTGGTCTACAAACAAGGCCTGATGGTGGACCGTGCGAAGATTGTTGTCATTCTCAATCTGGAAGCACCGCGAAGTGTCAAACAACTATGCACCACGTTGGGGCACACTGGCTACTATAGGAAGTTTATTAAGAGCTATGCACAAATCACGGCACCATTGGAAGAGTTGTTGAAAAATGACACTACATGTTGTTGGAATGATAATTATAAGAAAAATCTGGAGGTTCTCAAGGAAAAAATGGCATCCGCTCCCATTTTGGTTTTCCCAAAATGGGACATCAAATGTCATGTACATGTTGATGCGTCATGTATCGCTCTGGATGTTGTACTCACGCAGGAAGGTGCGGAAGGCATCGATTACCCGATCATGTTCGCAAGTCGCCGATTGTCCAAAGCTGAAAAGAACTACTCTACCATTGAGCGTGAGGGACTGGTGATGGTATACACGCTCTAGAAATACTACCACTATCTACTTGGTGGGCACTTCAAGATGTATACCGATCATTCCATGTTGAAATACCTGGTGAACAAGCTTGTGTTGCGGAGGCGCATATGCAGATGGTTGTTACTGTTTCAAGAGTATGACTACGAGGTCATCGTAAAGCTGGAACACTTAAATGCAGGACTAGACTAGATCACCTATCATGAATTGAGAATGGTGAGAAGCCAACAAATCTGGAGGAGGGATGACCTGATGCACAACTCTATGCAATGCGCATCGCGAATAGCCACTTTGAAGATATAATCCATTTCTTAACCACAGGGACCGCGCCATAGGGATATTCAATCCAGCAGAAGAAAGAATTGGTGGTACGCACGGCTGATTTTTCTGTTATTGTGGGGCACCTCTACAAAATGGGAAACAACGAGATATTATGAAGATATGTACTTGAATTTGAACGGGGACATATCCTCACAGAAGCACATGGGGGGGCTACAGGAGGACACTATGCGAGATGGGCAATGGCACATAAGATTCTTCGCACTAGACTATGGTGACCAACTCTAGATCAAGATTTGAAAGCGTATTGTCGGGCCTGCAATGTATGTCAACGGACTGAGAAACCATCACAAAGGGATGAGATGCCCCTTAATCCACAAATGACACTGCAGCCATTCGAAAAATGGGTGATAGACTTTGTGGGGCCCATCAAACCTCAAGGGAAGACGGGTGCGTGTTATATCATCACCGCAACAGAGTACCTGACTCGATGGGCAGAAGCATAGCCGGTTAAGGACTGCATGGCCGCTACAGCTGCGAAATTTTTATTCGACAATGTGTTGACATGGTTTGGATGCCCAAAAATTTTAATGAGTGACCGCAGAATGCACTTCCTAAATGAAACTATCAGCGCACTCACTAAGGAGTTCCAGGTGTATCATCAGCAAAGTACGTCGTACCACCCGCAAGCTAATGGGACAGTAGAAGTATTCAACAAGACTCTAGAAACTTCGTTGACCAAAGTATGTAACACGCAACGAAACAATTGGGACTTGTGCATACTACCATCTTATGGGCATACATAACCACATGCAAGAAATTGAAGGGTCAGACACCTTTCAGGTTACTCTATGGCACAAAGGCTGTCATGCCAATGGAATACATTGTACCCAGTTTGTGAATAGCAGCGATGACAAGCATAGTAGACCACGAAGCCTTGTTAGAGAGGCTCATGCAACTGAAAGAACTTGAGGAAGAACAGTTTCTGGCGGGATTCCATTAGCAGGTACAGAAACAACACGATAAAGCTTGGCCTGATCGCCATATCAAGTTGCGCACATTCAAAGTAAACAATTTAGTATTGATGTATGACAGCAAGTTCGAAAAATTCCGTGGAAAACTCCGCATGCATTGGTTGGGACCATATGTGGTGAAAGAGGTCATAAACAGAGGTGCAGTCGAACTCGTCGAGCTTAATGGAGAGCCCTTCCCAGGAAGAGTAAATGGCAGTTGCCTGAAGCCCTACACGAGTGGGACAACCATCTGACTAACCGACCGAAGCACAGTCCCAGTGCTCCAAGAAATTGAAAGAAGGCACAGGACTATAAACGAGTCTGCAGGTGAGCTATGCAGAAAGAAGGTTCCACGTAGGGAAATTCTATCACAGGAATCGCAGTCACACATAAGGGGCTGCGCTACTGCACGGACAAGCTAGAAGGTGACCATTGAGGTAACTATTCATGACAAGATTGTCAATTTAAGACAAGGAGGAGCGGACGGCGGGCAATTAAGACACGGAGCCAGAACTGGATTTGAAACGATCTACCACCTGTATTGCATTAATGAGCCAGAAATGTGGGGAATGGTCAAATTTGAATTTCAACAGGCCTGTAAATCACGGCTGGTCATCCACCGAAAAAACCATGGCATCTTGAGACTTAAGTTATTGCGTTATCCAATAGGTATGGACCCATCGAACTACGACGCTTTGAGAGTAAACCACGTGGTTGTGACATTAGGGACGTAGGACCTTTGGGACAACGTAATGTCAACAGCCAAGGCCGTCGCACTGAGCCCAACGTTAGTGGTGGTAGATGTACCGAAAATTCCCCGACAGATAGCAGGATTGGTTCGGATGTCGTCGCGAAACCCGTGATCTAGTAAGTGATCTATGAAAGATAAGGGAAAGATGGTGAATCTTGGGATAAAAGATATAACTCCATTGAAAAGTGCCTCCCTGGGTCACGTGCCCACAACGAAACTGGAAGATTGGGACCTCGCAGATAGCAACAAATCCCTTGCAAAAATGCAACACAAGCTTCAGCATACATTGAGTATACTGGACCAAAGATCGCAAGCTTGCTGCTCTTGCACAAAAATTTCACGCATATGACATCTCAGCTAGAGCTAAAATCCTATGAGGGGTCACTTTTTTGTTAACCTAGCAGAGCAAAATGAGCATCATCAGTTAAGAAAATTAGTAGGGGTAACGGAGCAGGAGCTTGAAGAAGTGTTGCAAGAGGCAAGGATGGCAACAGATTGTAGTACGTCACTCACAAGGATAGTGCACCATGAAGCCTTGGTAGCGCGCCTCGCCACACCGATGAGTGACTCGGAACGAGTCACGATGATTGTGTTTGGGGCCTATTGGGTAGCTGATCCCCTGCGTAACGGTTTTGGGACTTAAAGCCCACAATTTTGGGTAATGGTATTGTAAAGGCTCCGGAAAGTGCGCGGAGCGCGAATTGTAATAAGTCAAGTCAAAGGGTAGTCTGCCCTAAAATATTTTAATTTAATCTAGAAGGTGTCGGCCTACCCATGGTCTGCGGACCATGGGAATGTATAAATAAAGCAAGGCTCTAAGTGTAGAAGGTAGCTTTCGTTCAGATCTTAAGTGTATGGGTTTCTGAAAGTAATATTCACTCTGAGTCTGTAAGTCTAAGTCGTAGGTGGTAGTAGTGAGAGTAGGCTCTGAAGTTGTGTGCGCAGAGGCCTGGTAGAGTCCGCAGCTGTGTGTGTGGACCCCTGTAGCTGAGTGCGCAGGGTGAAATTGGTTGGTACTAGAACATAAGATTAATAAAAGATACGTGTTTCTAAAATATTGTGCATCTGCTCGTAGTTCTGTGTGTTTATTCTTTAGTGAAGGTTTTATGCATCTCTTTAAGGTTTATGTTTGTGCGCACTTGTTACGAATATTGAGTCATTGATAAAGACTACAGAATTAAGTCAGATCTATAATAAAAACATACTAAGGGTAAGGGATCTAGACAACGCCTCCTCGCACTCGGTACAAGGGCTACGCGAAGGTTGGATAGCTACGCAAAACAGTACAAGTGCGAAAGATTGGTTCGCGAACTTTCTAGACCTCATCAAGACATCCCTAGGGTGCAGAAAGTTGGTTCCAACACCCTCCCATACTACCTCGGGTGAGACCTCAGTCCGTGCCCCACGGACTATTGCCGAAAGGGCCGGTAGTTTCGAGATTTGTTTGGCTAAAACACTTTTCAACGTGGGTTAGGACCCAATAAGCCAACAAGAGTCATCTACAAAACAAAGGCCGTTGGACATATTCCGAAGGTATAAAGAAATTAAACAGAGGAATGAAGCCCTCCATGATAACATCTATGCTTAATTCAAGAAGCAGTGTTCCTCAATTCAACATAGGCTCATTTCGGCCTATGACGCAGAGAAAGGAAGAATTCATATGGAATTATTACAGGCACAGATTCCTCAACCTAAATCAACATTTGATTTCAAGTAGACTACATTTGAGTTTGAGGCAAACGATGTCCATCATTTGGATCAGATGGACATGCACAGGAAAACAGGAGAAATGGTTTATTCAACCTTCACACAGACTACCCTTAATGCTTCTAAACTGTAGTTTTCTTTGAACAATGTTCAATCACAACTCAAACTGGAGAAATTTTCCTCTCTGGCAAAAGACAACAAAATTAAATATTTAGAGGAAATGGTGATCAAAGCAGGTTTTGATCCTGGTAATTCAAAGGCTATGGAAGAGATTATTAAGAAGAATAATGATGACATAACATCCTGATTCCCTGAAGAAGCAATTGAAACTGCCTTCCACTGAAAATCCCCAAGCAAAGGAATTAGGAGAAATAGAAATACAAAAAGAAGAAATGTTGAAGCTCCTAGTGGAACAGAGTGTACAAATTAAGGAAATTGAGGTAGAGATGGATAATTTGATCAAAGAGAAAGAAAAGAGTTCTCAACTTGCTATGGTTCCACTTGATGCAATGCTTAATGCACCCCTACTTCAAACAGGTGTTCCTATAGCAGCTACAATAGTAGGAGCATCCTCCTCTATAGAACCTCCCACATCAACTACAGATGATTCAATTAAGTTGGTCCAATCCATGGAAAATATGTTGATACAGGGAGAAGAAATAAAAAAGTTAAGAGAGGATGTAAATACACTATAGAAGAAGAGTACTAGATATGAGAATTCTCTCCTGACAGAGATGCATAAATCCTAGACTCTTTCCCGAAGATTGCAACAGATGGAAAAGGAGACTACCATGGGTAATACCCTAGCCCAAGTTAAAGAGAACATTTGGAAAGGATAGAGGAAGCCATGGTAGAAATTTGGCCATCTATACAAATAATATTTGAGTAGAATGAATTGATTGAGAGATCTAATGAAGCCATTGAAGAAATCAAAGTACAGTTGGGTGATAAACCCAGTGAAGCTACAGAGCTCGTCAAGTTCCTCAATTCCAAAAGGCAAGCAGGAACTAGAAGAAATGGAGATTGAGGATAGAACCGAAACCATACTAAAGGTCAAAAAGTTGTTGAACAAGAGAAATTTGATCAAACCGCTAGAAGAAAAGTGTCAAGTTATGGACATTGGTGTACAAAGGTTTTTCAACAAGATGGAAGCTCTCTACAGAAAAGGACTTCCCAGTTTATTAGTAATTAATGACAAGCTCAGCACAAGGACAAATTACAGCCAGAGATTGCTGACCAAGGCTAAAGATGCTTCTAAATTTGCAAGAGGAAGGATCAGCATGATAGGAAAATCATTTTTAGAAGCATTGGAATATGATTTGGACATCCAGTATGAAATCAAGCATATCTTTATTTCCAAACCAACTTTTTCCAAATACACTAAAGTGGACGAGGTATACAGGAAGTTACTCAAGACATCTATCCCCAGTGAACCGCGTTGGGATAAATTATGCGAATTACTGGAGTAAGAAGATGACTTGGTTGTACATCTCAGCATCAATAGCACAACAGAGTTAGAAGGGCCAGATATTCAGCAATTCCACCAATCTAGTGCCACCAATTCGAGCAGTTCCAATTTTCTTAAAATGTTTGTAACAATTAGATAGATTTAGTTTAGGAATTCCTAAATACATCCTAGTCAATTTTGACAGGATATTTTGTAAATAACTTATAAATACTTCTCTTTTTGAAGTATCAAGGATTGATTTTTGCGTTCCAGAAAGGTATTGTACTATTTCCATTTGATAGGTTGATCAGTAATAAAAAGGACATTCTTCACAGGATTCATGTGTTGGACTATTTAGTGAAGTGCTTCTCTCACTGTTATGTGCTATTTCTTTTTTCCATGCTTATGTTTTCTTAAATCTGAATTATTTTACAGAAAGTTAATGAACAAGATTTGTTGAAAAATACACTCTGATTCTGGCTGTGGATAATTTAAATGTTTTCTTCTGATATTTTGTTAAATAATTCTTAACTTCTCTTTAACTTCAATTGAACCTATATCTTTTCTTATATTTCATTTCATTTAAATATAAAGGATCCAATTAATTCAGCTACCTATCCCTGTGAAACTCCTTTAAAAATCTAAAACAAATCCACGTTAAGATGTAGACTCCATAGCCCAATGGAACTTTCAAGCATTTAATCAACCAATCAACTTTAAAATCAAACTTTGAACTCTCATAACTAGCCTAATATCTAAATACAACAAATTTAAATCTGACAGAGAGATCCCTCTCTGAAGTTGGAAGGGCTAGATCCCAGCCTCCAAAGTGGTTTTTTGGTTACCTCTGTGGTTCTCTTTTGTGACCTAGGAAAACTACAGAGTGCTAACGGGGGGTCGAGGTTCGATCCCAACTCCCAATTGTCCACCCATGGGAGAGATGGGGAGCACACCCAATGCACTACACACAGAGATACCATTGAAGATAGCATGTGAGTGTTGCAGTAAATGTTAAAGGTCCCCCCCCCCCCATCGAGTCACCTTACCAATCCCTCACCACCACGTGTCACTACCTCACATGTTATGTTGATGTCACATTATTATTTTCTCCCGCCTATAAAAATCAGACTCGCTATTCATTTGAATTTCAAAATGCATTTTTATAGTTGATCCCTAATGTCACTCCTTTTTACCTCAATGTCATTCAACTGTCAGATAGCTTGGATTCATCCTCAACGTCGTTTTGTCCAGATTCACTCGGTCACCAAGTAACCCGCAATCCCACAACTCACATATTTTTTCCTTAGTTAAAAATGAAGAAACCTTCACCCAAGACCCCCAAACCTCAAGAGGTCAAACCCTCTTCGAACATTGAGCCCCTCATGGACACAAAATATCAAATCTATGACTCACCCATCCCCTACCACCTATTGGATCTCTGGTTTTCCATGTATGACCACCATTTCAAAAGAGAAGACCCTTTCAAGGTAGTAGAGTCAGGGTTGTATTACCAAATTGCCCCATTTTTCTATCATTTCTTCGAGTTTGTTTCCTGGCTTGTTGCAGCCTACGTCAAAGAGAAAAATTGTTTCATATCCTTTGTTAGAGTTAAAATCTTGGGAATTACTCTAGAATTGATTCAAAAGGCCTTAGTCTACCCAACCTCGCCCAACCTTGAGAAATTTATAGAAACAACTATGTTCTATAGCTACAATTCCCTCCCAACCAGCCAATAGTAAGCATTTCTCCAGATGATTCTAGGCCCTGACCACCAAACCTTACCCATCTCTAATCCCATACCTATTTTTGTGGAAGCCATACATCCTATTCCCATTTTGATTTCCCTACTATTTCGGGAGGATGTTGCAACCAATATCACCAAGGCCATCATAGGGTTTTTGAGAGAAATGATGCAACCAAACCATATTTTTGATATACCCTCATTCCTAGACGAATCTATTAAGTTCTAGTTACACCATTTCCCTATTACTGGCTTTTTCCGGTACTATTCCATTCTCTTTTATTTGCTTTTGTATACCCACATGGATGAGTTCGAGTTTTTGGGCCTCATTCTTATGGATTCCTGCCAACAAAGAAAATTTATCATTGACTAGGATGTTGTTGTTAGAAAGAAACCCAACAATGAGGGTTATTCTCGTTTTATTTCCACCTATATGTCAATACCATATAAAATCATCAATAATCTCTCTCCCCCAAGGATTCTACCCCAACAAAAACTATCCTCCAGCTCAACAAGGATACCAAGGTGGAAGATTGGTACTTGTTTGAGGATTTTCCGGAATTAGGATTTATTGTTGTGAGCTTCCCCCTTATCATTTGCCTGTATTCATGACCATGAGGATTTTTGCCTCAGATTTTATTCGACAAAGTTTTCATGCTGATCAAATCCACTTTGTCTCGGCCAAGAAGGGCTACATGTTCAAATTAGGCGAACTGATTGGTGCTTTTATTGTGAATACCAGAAAATCCTTTCAACAACTTGAAAACTTATTGAAGGAGCTAAATTTTGAGATGGGAGAGATTTGGCACTATGACCCCCATGGAATCATCTCAAAGAAAAGGAAGAGTATTAACGCCTCTGCTTATGATCATGAATATAGGCCTGAACTTGAATGGAAGGCTAACTTCAATTCCTGGCCTATTAACATAGATATGGCGATAGAGACTCCGACCTCAAAGTATAAGGCTCAAAATAAAAATGTGGATGAGGATGGAGACGTTGAAATGGAGGAAATTCCCTCAAGCAAAAGAGTGAAAACTCAAGAAACAGTGGATGAAGAAATTGAGACCAGGTTGACCGAGATGAACTTGGACCAACCAAGATTTTAGGTGACTTTAGAAAATCCCCCTCAAGATTCTGTGTCCACATCTACATAAGTATCTATTTTGGGTTCTACATGAAATTATACAACAACATGTCCTAGTTGGGCAATAGTCAACTTGATAGAGATGAGCAACAAGAGGATCATGGAGGAAATGCAACAACAGTTGGCATCACATTCGGTCCCTTATCATACTAGACTTCTGGATGTTATGGACTTGGAGAGAAATCAAATGAAGTTTTCATTAAATCATCCCTCGACATAGTCCCTTCCCTCTAGATCACAGTTTAGGACTATGGATGTATCACTCAACATGACCAGTGTCCCTCTGCCAAACAAAATAAACTTTCACAGACAGGTAGGAGAAATGTGTTACAATGAGTTAAGCCAAAATGTTATGACAATCAGCAAAGCTGAGAAGTTACTAAAGAAGGTTTCCAATAAGTTGAACAAGGGAGAGCTAACTCTAGAGCTCTCCATTTGCAGAATGAAAATTTCAAGGAGTTTAATGTAAAATTGGGAGTAAATATAGAAGATAATATTGTAATAGAGACTCTTATCCAAAGCTCCTAGGCTGAGATAGAGGACCTAAGGCATAAGTTGAAGATGTATGCTAGTCAACATGTGCAATCTAAGGTATTAGCTCAGGTAGAATAAGAAAATGAGATCCTTACCAAAGAGTTGATTAACAAAAATAATGAAGTGGTAGCCCTCAAACAACACGTGGAAAAGCTCCAATAGAGGATAGACACACATATTTTTGCAGTGTTGGTACCAAAGAATCCACAAAAATCCCACTAAACAACTCACTAAGACCCTTACTAAATTGTAGCTCTCTAAAGGTGAACTCAAGAAAGTGCAGCTAGATTTGGAAAATGCCAAGCATGCTCTCACACATAAGGAAAAACACGTGGAGACCGCAAGGGAAAATGGTGAACAAATTAGTAAAAATATACAAACTACAAACCAAGAGATTATTGAGCATAAAAGTAGGTTGAAATGTAACATGCCCCTCCTCCATTCCAAGTAGTTGACATGGGATGAAATCATAATTGAGGTAAAGAACATTTGGGGAACATAAATATGATGGTAGAACAGAGAATTTCCATTAAAAACTATGAGTTCTTTATCTTATCAGCCAAGGAGGAATGTGGTAAAAAAGTTGAGACTACATAAAAATTCAGCCATTATATCAATGAGAAGCAAACCGACGAGCTAAGAACTATGGATATAGTGGATTGAGTAAGTACAGTCGTAGATGTCTCCAAGATGATTCAAAAGGAAACCACTAGAGACAAGGCCGAGGAATGTCTGGAAAATTTGTTGATATCTGTGGCAAATTTTGATTCATATTTTGAACAGAGGGTTGACGTTGGGTTTCCTAGCTGCTTGGACCTTGTAGGAGAATTCATCCCGTGGGAGAAGTACAATCAAATGTTGGTGGATGCTAAGAGTAAGGTTTACTCCTCCCACGAAAATACCTCTTCTCTCAAAGGAAAAAATATAGTAAACTATCTAAAGAGGGAGTTCCAGTAGTTGTGGTTGGTGAATACATTATTTCCCACCAAGACAAATTATATGGATCTTACTAGCCTGAAAATTGCTTATCATAATTTCTTCCATTCTTCTCCACCAAGCCTAGCACTATGGAAAACGTGCCACCAATTTATCAATCCACCTCAACTCCAAGTCATGGATCAACGATCTCTTCCACCAGAGGTGACCCAGCATTAATGAAGATATTTCTTATTGTGTCAATCATGACACTATGTGAATTTCTGTTTTTGTAAATATTCCATTTCAAGAATGTAATCAAGTCATATATGTTTTAGTTAGGAAATATTTGCAAGTAACACGCTCCCCATTTTGTTGTTATGAAATCATTAAAGGATCAAGAAGGAATATTTTGTAACGGGTACTTAACCGTGAGACCCTATAAAATTGTTGACGAGATATTTTTAAGAGGCTCGGAATTTATGTTTCAAGGGGTTTTTTGTACTGTGAATAGAAAAATAACCAAAGATGCATGCTTTATTGGTGGATTAATAACGAAGTTATGGTGATTCTAATTTTAGGAAGTTGTAGTATGTAATCTCTCCTTTGTTTATACCATTATGTGTTTCTTTCTTCTCGGATGGCATGTAATAGTAGCTATTGGATTTAGTCTTAGAATCATGGATTCATCTGTGTCTAATTAGTAGTAAAGATGACTATGATAAATGAGATATAATTTCCTTAATATGTGCTCCATGTTCTTTGAAATTCATTTACATTTTTCTCACCCCTCCATTTTCTTATTGAAGTTTGATGCATAGGATTTTGTGATAAACCCTGTGCATTAAATTTATTTTCCTTGTGTTATTCTTTCATGTATGCTACAATGATCAAATGAACCATGTGCTTTTGTAAGTTAGCCACCAGAGCCTAATGTTAAGTCCTATTTTGAGTTTTTATGTTAATAATTGAATCTTCCCTTTGGAAGAGATATCTTGACCATTTCCATTTTCATAATGTGTTATGAATGTCTCATATTAACAAACAAATCTTACAAACACTCTTAGGATGTCCTAGGCACTGACCTCTCTCAACCTGGAGGTTGTCTCTAGGAGCTACAACAAGGAATATAATGAAGAGACTGAACAACAACGAATAGATTGTTTTGATGATGAAGAAACACAAGTATTTTTTGTATTCAATTTTCTGTGATCCATAATGAATTAAACAAAGTCTTTCGGCGGAAATCACATGAGAGAATTTTTTGGCCAACGCGTTTTGAACGAACAAGTGTGGTTCATCATCAAGACTAGATGAAGAGGCAGACCATGGCAAAGGCTTAATTAGAGAGCAATGTAGAGACATAATTTCAATTAACGGTTATATTCGAACAATAATGTTTAAATTATAATATTAATTTATTAATATATTAAAAACAAATATTATTAAGTAACGACTATATTGAATTGGGCTTAGTTTTTGAAAAATATGTTAAATAATGATATTATTCATTTAATTTGATTAAAATATTAATATGTAACGGCTATTATTTAAACGGCTTAGTTTTTTGTAAAAAATAATATTTTAAATGTTAATTTAGTATAAATAACCATATATTTACCTAGTTCTTTGGAAAAATGATTATTTAAATATGGTATTAGCTATTATTAAATATTATTAGAATATTAATAGTTGTACGGCGTATATTAAATGGCTAGTTTTTGAACAAAAATTTAAATAATGATATTATTTCATTAATTTATTAAAACTTAATTAAGATTAAGGTAACAGCTATATTAAACGGAACTTAAGTTTTGAATACAATAATATTTTAAAAGTTAATTTATTTATAAAAACCAACTATTCACTGTTTCTTTGTAAAAATAGTATTAAATAATGATAATAAGTAGTATTAATTTATTAAAATATAATATGTAAACTGTTGAGATATAATCGAACGGCTAGTTTTTGAAAAATAATATTTAAAATGAGATATTAGTTTATTAATGTCAGGCCAGGCAGTAACTCCTCAAAGCAAAATTGATTCTTATATCATATTCCTTCAGGTTGGCCTTTATTATATACATGAGGGAGAGACTGTTCACTTCATCGCCCAATGACTGTTCATATTACTTATTATTTATTTACATTATATTCACCCAATCCTGATGATTAGGTGTCAACATTCCCCCCCTTAATCTGAAGGGATGTTGGTGAGTCCAAGCATCATTCTGAATCGTTCAAGCTTTCTCTTCCAAGTGCTTTGGTGAAGATGTCGGCAATTTGCTCATTAGTGGAACAATGACGGAGATGGATTGTTTTGGCCTCAACCTGATGTCGAATCAGATGATATTTGGTATTGATGTGCTTCGTTTGATCATGGAACTTTGGGTTCTTGGCCAACTTTATTGCAGAGGTATTGCCAGTCATGAGTGGAGTTGATTGTACTTGTTTTACCTGCAAATCTTCAAGAATTTTCCTGAGCCACACAATTTCTTTTGTTGCTTCAGCTGCTACCACATATTTTGCTTTTGTTGTGGAATCTACTGGAACTAATTGTTTGTGTGATCTCTAGGAGACAACTCCTGATCCAAGACTCATAGCATATCCTAAAGTAGATACCCAAGTTTCTTTGTCTCCATCAAAATTTGAATCAGAGTATCCAATCAAGCTAAAGTCGTCCACCTTTGTATACTTGATTCCAAAGTCTTGAGTTCCCTTCAAGTACCTTAGAACTCTTTTTGTAGCAGACCGATGTCCCTCACAAGGCTTTTGCATAAACCTGGAGAGGATTCCAACAGCAAATGAAATGTCTGGTCTGGTAGTAGTGAGGTAGATGAGACTTCCTACAAGCTGTATAATTTGTTGCATCCTCAAATTCTTTTCCTTCAATAGATGTGAGCCTCAAGTTTTGTTCCATTGGAGTAGAAAGAGGATTGCATTTGTCATGCCAAACCTGCTCAACAAATCTCCAATGTATTTCCTTTGAGAAAGAAATATGGACTTCGAATGTTGGGTTACTTCAATGCCAAGATAGTAATGAACATAGCCCAAATCATTCATTTCAAAGATTTTTCCTAATTCTTTCTTTATGGATGCAATATAACTTTCATTGTTCCCTGTCATTAAAAGATCATCTACATATACCACAAGATATACAACTGTTTTTCCAACTTCCTTGACAAATAAAGTTGCATCATCAAGATCAAAATGATTGAAGTTGAGTTTCAGAAGATGCTCAGTTAGCTTTTCATACCAGGCTCGTGGTGCTTGTTTGAGGCCATACAAGGACTTCACAAGTTTGCATACTTTATGTTCATGTCCTTTCACAGCAAATCGTTCAGGCTGGGACATAAAAACATTCTCTTTTAGATCTCCAAAAGCAGTTTTTACATCCATTTGATGGACTTTCCAACCGTTCTGAGCTACTAGGGCAAAGACTGTCCGAATGGTAGCCCATTTTGCTATGGGGGCAAAATTTTCCTCATAATCGATCCCTTCATTCTGTGCAAAACCTTTTGCCACAAGCCTAGCTTTGTGCTTGTCAAGTGAGCCATCAGCTTTGTACTTGTTCTTGTAGACCCACTTGCAGCCAATTGGTTTGGTTCCAAATGGAGGATCAACCAGCTTCCAAGTGTCGTTTTTTATGAGGGCATCATACTCCTTTTGCATCGCTTCTTTCCATTTATCATGAGAAGCATCTTCTTTGAAGGAAGTTGGTTCAAAATCTATAGACAAGTTCAATTCACAATCATAAGAAACATTCATATCAACAGGTGAACTAGAGTCATCTACATCACCTCCATTTTGCCGGTTTGAATTTCTAGTTCCTGTTTTTCCAATTTCATCAGGATGAACACTTTCAAGTGTCTTTGTCAGCCACTTTGGGGGACCTTTCTGAGATGGTCCGGGCTGCTCTGTTGATTGAATTGGGACTGAATCAAGATTGAGTCTCCCAATTCTATCAATTACATCACTTAAAGCATCATCCATTGTTGGAGTTTCATTCGGGGGAGAGTGTTCTTCAGAAGAAGATTCC
>APFE030133287.1:49484-70308 GCA_000404065.3 Pinus taeda
ATAGTGGATTAATATTTTAAATATATAAAGGAATTATTTTGAAAAATTAACCTTTGATTTGTTTTATTTTTCACCAGATTGACCTACCTCCTTAAATATATTAATAATTTAATATTAAATTGGTTAAAGGAAGTTTGACTGGGTCCTTGAGTGGAAAAGTAGTCGTTAGAATTTTTTAGCTGTTTGAGTCTCTGCTTAGACTATTTAACACGTTGCACTAGATCTGGATCTTCAACTTGTCCTGACGATGAACCACACTAGTTGGTTCGAAACGCGTCGACAAATGATGAATTATGTGATTTTGCCGAAAATTATCTAAACAATTGTTATGGATCACAGAAGTCTAAATTCATTAAGTAACCACTATATTAAGCAACTAGGTTTTTAAATAAATAAATAGATAATCAAAGTCAAACTTTAAAGGAGGGGAATCAAAAATTATAAAAATGAATGAAGACCCTAATCAAGACAAGATCATTTGATAAATAAAATAACTAATGGAAATAAAATTAAATAAAACAAAAATATACACAAGTAAAAATAAATATATATAGAAATAAATAAATAAATAACATAAACATATATGACAAACCGAATGTTGGATCCGACTACTGCACGCGCGCTGCTCTGCCTCTGCTACGTTATCCAACCTCGCAGTTGCTAGGCCTTCTGCCTTCTACCATGGCCCCTCTAGATGCTACACCAAAGATGGCTGATGCTCAACAAGATTTCTCAGACTTGGTTAAATCTTTGCCTCCGCAGCGCCCTCGTCCAGTCGTTTCTAATTTCGTCAAAAAGTTGGATGTGTTACAAGAAGTTAATCTTCCTCTAGCCCTTCCCCACATGGTTGCCCTCTCTCTAGCAGAAAAAGGACTCATTGGTCAATTCACAGGCCTCTGGCCATCTCCAAAGACTATGCAGAGATGGATTGAAAGAAACTGGTCCGATAAAATTCAAGGTAAAATATCCAGTAGATTTTGTGGGAAGGGGTATTTTACCTTTCATTTCAAATCCAAAGAAGAGAAGGACTTAATATTCAGGAATGGGCCCTATTTTATGGATTCCAGAGGCCTGTACCTCAATAAATGGACCCCAGATTTTGACCGGGAACTGGATGTTCCCAGTGCTGTTCCAATCTGGGTCCGGCTCCCTCATCTCCCTCTTCACTGCTGGGGAGACGAATCGGTTCGACCAATCGGGAACGCAATTGGCAGATTCATAGATCGCAGCAAACCAAAAGATAATATGCAAGCCTGTGCGCGTATTTGTGTTGAAGTGGACTTACACAAAGGGCTTCCCGAAGCTATAAAACTCAAAGTGGATGACTGGAGCCATATTCAGCAGCTAGATTATGAATAGTTCCCATTCAAATGTAAGGTATGTCATGAATACGGCCATTTTGCCAATCGCTGCACTAAACTTGCTGATGTTGAAAACGGCTCACAATATGATCAGTGGGAAACAGTTAAAAAAAAGAAGTTGGCCCCCATAGCCAAAGCTCCTCCGGAAGCAGGCCCTTCAGTCCCCTTTGCAACTCACCCCTCCTCTTCCTCCCCATCCTTATCTGCCCTCCCCCCTCTCTCTCATCCCCCGCCCCCTTCTTCATCCAATCATTTCTCTGTTCTATCCCCTCATGATATCCTTCCCCTAGAATCCTCCTCCCCTCCTCTGATCCAAACTGATAATAATGAATCCTCTCTTCCTTTGGTTATCACCTCTCAGACTTCCCTTGATCCTCCTCCTATTAGAAAAACCAGGAGCTCCTCCAAAGATCATGGAGCTGCCAGTTACTCTTTTAAAAAGCCTAGGCCGGGTAGGAAATCTACAAAGCAACATAGAGATGAGAATGCTTAGAAAAATATAGCAATGGGCATCCAGAACCCCATAGAATCTTATTATTCTAAGGCAATACGACAAAGAGACAATCCACAAGGACCAAGGGGGGCGAGCACCTCCCCGTACCCCACATACTCAATGATGAAGTTTCTGTCTTGTAATAGTAGGGGACTAGGGCACCCCTCCAAAGTTGCAACCCTAAGAGATCTTATTCATTGTGAGAAACCAGAAATTTTTTTGTTATAGGAAACAAAGCAAGGCCAGCAGGAAATGATTGGAACTATTGAATAGCAGAGGCAATACATGGGCAGCATCAGTGAATCAAGAGGAGCCTCCAGAGGAACCGCAACTCTCTAGAATCACAACACATGGAGTCACATATCGGAAACTATCAATCAGCATTGGATCAAAACTGTTTTGGAAAACAAAGCAGATAAGCAAATTGTAGTCATCTATAATATTTATGCTCCTAATCACTACAAAGACAAGGAGCATTGTTGGAATGAGCTCAAAGCCAGCATAGATGTAGAAGAAAGTGATAATATCATTTTAGGGGGTGACTTCAACCTTATTCTCCATTCCAATGAGAAACGAGGAGGTAGCTTCTCCCCTGATCCCTACAGAGTTCATTTAGAAAATATTATGCAAGATCATGACCTCATTGATGTAGCTCCAAAAAATTGAAGGTATACTTGGAGCAATTGTATCAATGTTACGCTTCTCTCCTCCTTCTCTGTGGGGTATGCCACCATCCTTCCTTTCTCAGCCTCTGACCACTATCCTATAACTCTTACTCTGGAAACCCACTGTTCTCTTGGACCCATTCCTTTTAAATACAGTTCCCTCTGGAACTGCATTTCAACAGTCAAAGAGGTCATTCAAAACACATGGCTCCAGCATGTTGAAGGGTCCCCTGGTTTCATTTGGGAAACCAAGCTAAGAAAAACCAAGCAGGCTTTAAAGGAATGGGCAAAAATTTGCTATATGGAGCCCGAGAAGACCAAAAAGGAGATCAAGAGCAAGCTAGATTGCATTCAGAAAGTAATAGAAGATCACGCCCTTTCCCAAGAGACCCAAGCACAAGAAAGCGATATTTACCTACAGCTATGTTGGGCAAACAGAGAAGAGGAACTCAAATGGACGATAAAGTCGCGGCAGCTTTGGCTACAAGGAGGCGACAAGAATTCAGCCTTCTTTCATAAATATACCACCGCTCGAAAGATAAGGAATAATGTAAATTTTATTTTGGATGTTGAGGGTAATTGAAAAATCACACAAGATGCCATTCAAAAGGTAGTCACAAATCACTAAAAAACTCTCCTAACCGAAACCAAGGAAAGGAAGACTATTCAGATCTGCTATAATATCTTCCCAACGGGATCAGTAAGGAAATGAATGACATTTTGAACAAGGAGATTGATGAGGAAGAAATAAGAAGAACAGTTTGGACCCTCCAACCTGATAAAGCTCCCGGCCCAGATGGCTTCTCCATCTGCTTCTATCGAGCTTATTAGGGAATTATAAAAAAAGAGTTAACCAAAATGCTCAAATGAATCCAACGCAAAGGTAAAATTGGAGGATTTACCAATGCCACTCACCTTGCTCTCATCCCCAAAGAAAATCGACCCTCATCCTTTGCTCGATTTCGGCCCATCTCCCTTTGTAACTCCTCTTATAAAATCCTTACCAAAATCCTTGCTTCCCGCCTTAAATCCCTCCTCCCTTCACTCATTTCTAAAAACCAAGGGGGATTCTTAGCCAATAGACAAATTTTTTATTCTATCCTCCTCGTCCAAGAAGCTATTCACTCGAGTCAATCTAGAAACAAGAAAGGGTTTATTCTTAAGCTTGATCTGGCTAATGCATTTGACAGAGTAAGACACACCTTTCTCCTAGCTGTTCTAAAAAAGATGGGGTTTGATTAGATCTTTTTAAACCTCATCCAAGCTTGCATTTATGGGCCTTGGATCTCCCCTCTTGTCAGTGGCAGACCTGGAAATGCTTTTCAATCATCTCGAGGTCTAAGACAAGGTTGCCCTCTCTCACCTTATATTTTTATTTTGATGGTTGAATCCTTTAGCAAATCTTTGGATTTCAAGTGGAGGGTTGGCCTCATCAAAGGCATTAAATTTGGGAATGGGGTTAAGAATATAAATCACCCACAATTTGTTGATGACACTTTGCTAATCGGAGGAGCTTCCACCATAATAGCTCGGCGCTTCAAAGTTCTTTTAGATAAATATATGCAATACTCTGGTGGAATGGTTAATAAGCTGAAAAGTTGCATTTATGGATGGAATACCACAGGTCAAATTCTTCACAATATTGCCAATACCTTTGGAGTTTCTTGTAATTATGATTGGACACATTTCACTTATTTAGGCATGCCAATGAGTGCAGGTCCTTTAAAGGCAGAAGTTTGGGACACCGTAATTGACAAGATGAAAATACAAGTGCAGCAATGGGGTTCCATCTAGCTAAATCTAGCTGGTCGAATCATCCTTTTAAAATCAGTTATTTCCTCTCTGCCCTTATACCAATTTACTCTCCTTCAAGCTCTGGCTTCTTTTCATCATAAAATGGAAGTCATCCTCTGCCAATTTCTCTGACAAGGGGGGGAAATGACAAAAAGAAGTTCAATTTGATCAATTGGAAGCAGGTCATACAGTCCCAAGACCGAAGAGGTCTTGGAATTAGATCTCCCAAATTCCTCAATCTAGCATTCGGAGGCAAAATTGCTTGGAGATTTATCACCGGCCTTTCTGCGTGGTGGAAAAGGGTGTTGGAAGTTAAATACTTAAACTTCCCAAGGTAGCATCTTCTCGACCATGACATTCCTAACAGAGACTGCTCCAAAATTTGGAGATTGTGCAAAAAAGCTATTCCCTTCATGGCTTAGAATACTTCTAAAGTCCCCAAGGGTGACACTCATATAAAAATTGGGTCTGATAAAATCATGGGCCAGCAACCTATAAACAGTCATGATGGAGTCAACCCAATTCTCTCCTTTCTTGAAAACATAGACATTCAACAATTGGATCAGATTTCCCAGTGGGATCCCCAATCTCATTTATGGTTAGGATGGTCCTTTCCAGTCATCCCCATTGATCTCAAGGCAAGATTTTCTGTTCTCCAAACTCATCTTCATAGCATAGCACCTATAAAAAAGAATGAATTAGATGGCTTTCGCTGGGATCCTTCTGGATCTAGTTATACTATCCAAGCTACTCATCAGCACATGTGCAACAATAACCATCCCACACCCATCTGGACTCACTGGAAATCTGTTTGGAAATCTGAGGCTCTTCCTAAAATCAATTTTTCCTCTGGACTCTTCTTAAGGGGAAAATCCTTAATGCAAAAAATTTGCAAAAGAGAGGAATTAGTGGACCTTCTCACTGCCCCAATTGTCAAGCTGCTGAAGAATCCATTCAGCACATCTTCATTCCATGTTCCTTTGCTATCACCTGCTGGAGAAATTTATCATGCACCGACTATATTCCTTGGAATACTCAGAGTTCCATAGGAGAAGTTATGCATCAATGCAAAAATAATTATCCATGGTAGCACAAGAATAATAACATAGTTAAAAGGGTCTGGGCACCCTTCCTTATACTATGTTGTGGAAAATTTGATTGGCTAGAAATCGCAAAGTTTTCAAAGACAAAGAATCGACCACAAGGAAACTTTGCAATAAGGCAAGGAGTCTCGCTCACTGATCTCAGCGTTGAAGAGCGGAATTTCATTCGTTACCTCGGACAAAAACAATAGTAACTAGAACGGAAACATCACCAGCAACAAACACAACAATGCAAGCCATAATTGGAAAATAAGATTAAAGGAAGAAGAGTTTTCAACATGGCTTAAAAATTGCAACAATTATTATCTTTTTTTTTATGGTGCTTCAAAATCAAATCCCGGAATTGTAGGAGCATAAGGAGTCATCTTCAATGTCAATGGGGATCGCATAGTCACTTATGAATGGGGACTTGGGCCTATCTCCAATAATAGAGCCGAAGCTTTGGCTCTATATCAGGGACTTGCCCAGCAGTAAAATTGGCATAGGTACAGCTATGATATTCGGTGATTCCGCTGTAATCATCAACCTAATGGCACATAACAGATAGTCTCCCAATGTTCTCCTTCAACAGACCATTTGCCGATGTCAAATTTTGGGCCAATCTGTGAAAGAGGTGCGTTTCCTCCACGTCCTTCGCACCCTCAACAAGGAAGCCAACTTCCATGCTAGCAGAGCTTGTACCAAACCGTTGGGTAGCCTCCTTTGCAACGCAGTGGAAACCCAACACTATTTACCATGACAGCAAATTATTTTGGTTACAATCAGAATTGCAGCAATCTGGGATTTCTAACATTTGTGATGGGTCAAAGATTCATAAGATCCATGTTTCTGCCAAAATTTGCCTAAAGATTTGGCTTCTCCTATAATATCTAACAAATCTGCATGCCATCATTTGTTTAGTCATCTTCTTTCCCTTCGCCCATCTCGTCATGCCTTGTCCTCCTCTTTCCCGTGACCTCCTGCGCTTCTCCTCTGATCCTCCCTCTGTTCCTCTATTGGGCCCTATGTGTTCCTCCCTCTTCTTATTCCTCCCTTCTCCCTCCCATTCTTGCAGCTGGATATTCTCCATTCCTGTTGCCCTGAGTCATTGCTCTGCGTTCTCCTCCCTGCGTTTTCCCCCTCTTCAATCTTGCGCTCTAGTCTCTGAGCTGCCCCTCGATTCTCTAGCTCTTCTTCCTTGCTTTGTGTTTCTCCCTGTTCCTGCAGTGTGTTTCCAAGTGCATCGTCCTCCTTCAGCTCCCTGGTATTTGCAGCGCTCTCAGTATCTTTTTCTGAAATTTAATATAGCAACCAATTATGTTACCAAAAAAAAAACAGAAACATATATATATATATATATTATATATATATATATATATATTATATATATATATGATCCAAGAAAAATAATCAATAAATAAAACGAGGTCAACAATAAAATATGGGGCTCAAGCCCATTAAGCAAATAACAAAAATACTAAAAGGAGTTAAGAACGAATAGGATGATAAAATACATAAAAAACACGAAGGATCAAGAAAATAAACTCTAATGAAGAATAAATCAACAACAAATACTATAAAAAGGATGCCAATGCCTACAATAGTAATAGGGTTGTCAATCTCTCTAGCTTTTCTTTTGATCCCCCTGTCTTTAGTCTTTTGGAGAAAGGTTTAAATTTTTCTCTTGCTCCTAGAAAGATCCTGGTCGATGATATCATCTGTGATATTGAATATGGTATTAGAGACTTACCAGACATTACTAAAGATATCATTCGTCAAGACTATTTGGTTGTCCTTAGAAAGGCAAAGTCCCCCAAGAATAACATCAGCAAACCTAAGTTTGATGCTCTCAGATTGTTAAACGATAATTAGAATATTGTTGTTCTCAAATCCGATAAAGGTGGTGTTGTGGTTATTCTTGATAAAGATGATTACCGTCAAAAGATGTTGGACCACCTCCATAATGGCAGGAGCTACAGGAAACTCAACAAGGACCCTTTGAAGAAGATTTCCAAAAGTGTGGCTCTTGCTATAAAGGCTAGTAGCTCGGTCAGCTCATTCAGTCATAAGCTTATTGAAAGTTGCCCTCTTACCCCCAGAATCTATGCTCTGTCAAAGATTCATAAGGAAGGGGCTCCTCTGTGACCCATTGTCAACACAATAGGACGACCAACTTATCTTCGTGCTAAATATTTAGCCCAAAAGCTTAAGCCTCTTGTTGGCCATACAGAATCCTTCGTCAAGGACTCTGCGTCGTTTGTTAATGAGTTAACGAGTTTCAAGCTTGATCCAGATGACAAGCTTGTGAACTTCGATGTGTTCTCTCTCTACACTAATATCCCTATCAACGAGGCCATCGAAGTCATCAAGCGCATCACAAATCCTGATATGGCTTATTTAGTTAGTATTTGTCTTACTTCTACTTTATTTTCATTCGATGGGGAATTCTATGAGCAAACTTGCGGTGTCGCCATGGGTTCCCCCCTCTCCCCTGTGGTAGCTAATATATTCATGGAGGATTTTGAATCAAAAGCCTTAGCCTCTTCTCGTTTTTTGCCTAAGTTGTGGAAGAGGTTTGTGGATGACACTTTTGTCATCTGGTCCCATGGTAAAGAAAAGTTGGAACTATTTTTCCTCCATCTTATCTATTTATTTATTTTTAAAACTAGTTGTTTAATATAGCAGTTAGTAATTAATATTTGTTTTTAATAAATTAATAAACTAATATCTCATTTTAAATATTATTTTTCAAAAACTAGCCCTTCAATATAGCCATTATGTAATTAATATATTTAATAAACTAATATCATTATTTAAATATTATTTTTCAAGAACTAGTAATATTTGGTTTTTTAATATTATTTTTCAAAAACTAGTCGTTTAATATAGTCGTTACCTATTAATATTTTAATAAATTAATGAAATAATATCACTATTTAAATATTTTTCAAAAACTAGCCATTTGATATAGCCATTACATATTAATATTTTAATAAATTAATAAACTAATATCATTATTTAAATATTATTTTTCAAGAACTAGTAATATTTGGTTTTAATGAATTAATTAAATATTATTTTTCTAAAACTAGCCGTTTAATATAAGTTGCTAACTTAATAATATTGTTTTAATATATTAATAAATTAATATTATAATTTAAACATTATTATTCAAATATAGCCATTACTTGAAATTATGTCTCTACATTGCTCTCTATTTAAGCCTTTTCCATGGTCTGCCTCTTCATCTGGTCCTGATGATGAACCACACTTGTTGGTTCGAAACGCGTTGGCCAAAAAACTCTCTCATTTGATTTCTACCGAAAGACTTTGTTTAAAACACAAGTATTTTTAACAAAAAAAGAGCATGACATGTTTGTTAAATGTTCGGGAGAAGGGATAGTAATAAACTAATGTTTGACTCAGAAATATATCAACAGAGGTATAATAATGTTGTTGTTGATTTCTATTAACAGTATAACCTCTGAGGCAGAGATGTAGTTGTTCCTAAACCTCCTTCAAGGAAAGTTGTAATTAATCAAAAACAGACTAAACCCTAGAACACAGAGGAACCTAAGAAAATAATGGAAATAAAGAAGGATACATCTAAGAAGGGTAATGAAAGCAAAAAAGAAGGAAATTTCAAGGATTTGGAAAAACTTTAGTCTTCTTTCAGTCTGGAGAATGAGATAGGAAAGGTTAAGATATCCATTTCTTTTGTTGAATTATTGAATAATATGCAGTACAAAGAACAAATTATCAAAATGATAAAGAGCTCACCAGTTGATCAAACATTGAATATCAATAATCAATATTCTTTGAATATCCAAGATGATTCACCTACATTCTTATTTGGTCCACATGTTACTGAGATAAATGAAGATGTGCCCCCCTTTTATGTCAGCTTCAACATCCATGATATGGTTTTACATAATTCAATGCTTTATTTAGGGGCTTCACACAATTTGATGCCCACGATTGTTATGGATAATTTAGGGTTGGATATCACTAGACCCTATAAGGATTCATTTTCATTTGATTTTAGAAAAGTACAGTGTCTAGGGCTGATTAAATACATGGTTGTGAACTTGACTAAAATTCCAGCAAAGAGTATTGTGATGGATGTTGTGGTAGCATATATACCACTAAGGTTTGGAATGTTACTTTCTTGCTCTTGGGAAGCCAAAGTTGATGGTACTCTATAGATGGACATGTCATATGCCTCCATCCATGTTTTTGGAGAAACAAAGAGACTCTAGAGGGAATTTGAAATGAAATATGTGGTAAGTAGTAAAGAAAAACCATAAAATCATCCAATTTATGTTGTCAACACTGATTTGGAGTCAACGATTTTATATAATGATTTGAACTTGGAGGAATAAAATCAGTAGCAAGTGGAAGAACAAATTAAGATAGAAAATGAGAAAGTGGTTAACATAAATGAGACATGGAGCATGTGTTTTGATGGGTCTGTTTGTAAAGAGGGATCATGAGCTGGTATATGGATCATTTCACCAGATGGAGGTAGCCAAGTGTATTATTTCAAGTTATATTTTGGATATTCTAATAGTGTGTCTTAATATGAGGCTTTAAACATTGGTTTGAATATACTCAAGAAGAAAAGAGTTAAAAGGATTCGTATTTTTGGGGACTTGGAGCTAATTATAAACCAATTTCAAGGGTTATATCAGAGAAAGCACCCAAGGATGAAAGCTTAGAGAAATGAGGTTTGGGATTTATTTGATAATTTCTTTGTTGAGCCCAAGATTTTAGAAGTTTCTAGACAAGAAATTGCATTGTTGATTCACTAGCTAGTACAGCAAGTATGCTCAAAATTCCTATTTACCCAAATACGAAATATCATATAGAGATGAGATATAGACCTTCCATTCCAAACAACGTAAAGCATTGGCAAGTCTTTGAATATGATCAGCAAATAAAAATATTTTTGGAAATGACTGGTGATTTTTCCAACAGTCTTATTGATGAGGATAGAGATTTAGATAATCAGGTTGATACATATGACTTTGTAAATGTTATAGGACATCAGAAAACAATCCAACTAAGAAATAATTTCTTGCCTAGTGGGTTAGTTCCTCTAGAGAACTCATTTGATAGAAATGATGTACTTGTTAAGCCAAAAATTAATCTTGCTAGTAATGAATTAAAGCACTGCAATTTAGGCACAGAAAAATAACCAAAAGTTGTCAAAATTTCAAATTCTTTAAAGGAGGAGAAAAGAAATAAATATGTTGCTTTATTGAAATAGGTTTTTTTATGTCTTTGCATGGAAATATGAAGATTTAAGGGTCTATCACAGAAGTATAATTCAGCACCATATACCCTTAAAGGAAAATGAAAAGCCTTTCAAGCAGAAACTGAGGGGAATAAATCCTAAACTATTGTTATTGATAGAGAAAGAGGTGAAAAAGTTGTTGGATGATAAGATTACAATTTCCTTGAGATTTTCAAAATGGGTTGCTAATATTGTACCAGTAAGGAAAAAGAATTGGGAGATTTGATTGTGTGTGGATTTCAGAAATCTAAACAAAGTGTTATTAAAGGATAATTACTCAATGCCTAAGATGGAGTACATTTTACAAAGTGTTATTGGATCAAAAAGGATTTCAATGCTATATGGTTTCTTAGGGTACAATCAGGTATTGGTGCATCCTGAAGACCAAGAAAAGATAGCCTTCACTACACCATGGGAATGTTCATGTATTCCAAATTTCCTTTTGAATTAATGAACACAAGAGCTACATTTCATAGGGAAATGGACAAAGCCTTTGTAGAGGAGAGGAATAAATTTGTGGTACTATATTTGGATGATATCACAGTATATTCGTTATTTGATCAGAGCATTTAAAACATCTCAGACAAGTATTTTTGAAATGCAGAAAATTTTGTATTTCACTAAACCCCAAAAAATCACATTTTGCTATGAAAGAGGGTAAGATTTTGGGCCATATATTATCTAAGGATGGAATCCAAAGAGATTTGAAGCAATACAAAAACTTGAGTTAGCTAGAAGTAAAAAGGAGGTCTCATAATTCTTATGAAGGGTAAATTTTCTACAGAGATTCATTCCAAACTTTATAGAATTCTTAAGGGTAATTAACAGCGTGTTGAAGAAGAGCAATGAAGTTAATTTGACATTTGTAGCCTAGAAATATTTTGAAGAAATGAAATCAGCAATAACTAAAGCCCATTTTCTTATCAGCCCAAACATCTCAAATGATTTCCTAGTCTTTCATTGCTTCAGAGCACATTATTTCAGGGGTTTTGTTGCAGAAAAATCAGGAGAACCCATTTCATTTTTTAGCAGGACTTTGAGAGATTTAGGGCTAAAATACAGCAATTATGGAAAACATGCCTTTGTATTAATGAAAGCACTCAAGTATTTCAAGGTATATGTTCTACACTCTCATATAGCAACATTTGTTCCCAATGTTGTTATAAAATACATCCCAAGTCAGCCTAATAGCAATGGTTAATGAGGAAAGTGGATTGCAAGATTATTGGAGTATGACCTTGAGATTAAATCAAAAAAATTAATCAAAGTTCAAGGTTTGGAAAAAACTGATGACTAATACCAATTGTGACACTTTGGGCATAATTTTTTTCTCAAATTTTTTCAATGATTCAGAAGAAAGGCTAGTTCTTAAAGTATCTGATGAACTTAGAAATTCCCCCTGGTACAGCGACACAATCTATGTTTTTCAAAATTTGGAAGCCCCGCCAGGTATGAATAAAACTAGAGCATGATCTTTGAAGCTGAAAAGTGCCAAGTTCTATTGTATTAATGGTTACTTGTTTTGGAAAGATCCAGCAGGGATCCTTTTGAATTGTCTCATTGAAGCTAAAGTAAGAAAGGTGGTACAAGAATGTCATCAAGGAATGTGTGGAGGGGATCACTACTAGAAAGCCACAACTAAAAAAATCCTTAAGGCAGGATACTATCGGCCAAGTATTTTTGTATATGTACACAAAGAAGTAGCAGCATGTTTTAAGTGTCAAATTTTTGAAGGAAAAACAAAATTATTCTCATTGTCTCTGAAGCCAATCTCAATTGAAACTCCATTTCAGCAGTGGGGGTTGGACTTTATTGGAGAAATTCATCGACAATATTCAGAACAACATAAATGGATATTAACTATCACAAATTACTTTACCAAATGTATTGAAGCTATACGTACAAGACAGACTACTGATAATGTGGTGATTCAGTTTTAGAGAGTATATTTTCAAATTTGGTTGCCCTAGAAAAATCATAACAGATAATGCTCAGTTTAAATATCATAAAATGGTCAAATTGTGTGAGAATTATCCTTTTACCTTAGGTCATTCAATGACCTATTACCCCTAGGGTAATGGATTGGCTAAATCATCTAACAAAAGTTTAGTCAAAACCATCAAGAAACTGTTAGAAGAGAACAAAAAGGCTTGGCATAATAAGTTGAAGTTTTCACTATAGGTAGATAGGATGAGCATCAAAAAGTCCATTGGTACTTCACCATTCCACTTAGTCAATGGCACAGAAGTGTTTTTCCCAGTTTCCTTCAGTTTACACATGATGAGATTATTGCAAGAACATGATGCAGAACCTGATGATTTTCAAAGAAGAACTAATCAACTTATTGAAGTACAGGAGCTAAGAGAGAAGGTATATCAACAGTCTCAGTTTTTCAAGGAAAAAATCAAGCATATCCATGATCAAAAGGTCAAGGAGGACGATTTTAAGATTCAGGATTTACTCTTGAAGTGGGATGCCAGATTTGAGGAAAAGGGGAAGCATGGAAATTTTGATCATTTATGGAAGGGGCCTTAAAGAATTGTTGCTTTCAAAGGTAAAAATGATTTCATTTTGGAAGATCTAAATGGAGTGTTGTTAAGTCGAGGTCTAGTAAATGGGCACTTCCTAAAACATTTCTTGGTTTGAGAGATATTAGTATTCATAGTTCAAAGTACATATCCATGTTCAGAGCAGTTTGCAGGATTTGAAAACAACTTTGAAGGATTTGAAGCACGAGGTGAAGGCCATAAGATTCTTATTATTGGTTGTCACACTACAAAGAAGTTTTAGTTTCATTTTTTTAGTTAAGAAGTTTCAAAGTGTTTATTTTTAAAAATAAAGCAGATTAACATTTTCAAGTTTCTTAATAGGATATTTTCAGAGTTTTTTAGCCCAATGGATTAGGAATAGGGTCAGTGTGTTCTTTACTGCCTCTTGGGGAGATAGTATCCCCATTGGAGCTAGTTGTCAGCATTAGGTTTACACCTTTCCCTAAAGGTCCAAAGGCTATATTTAACAGCTCATTATGCAAA
Source organism: Pinus taeda (assembly GCA_000404065.3). Classification (NCBI taxonomy): domain Eukaryota; kingdom Viridiplantae; phylum Streptophyta; class Pinopsida; order Pinales; family Pinaceae; genus Pinus; species Pinus taeda. The sequence goes on from APFE030133287.1 coordinate 63,208, forward strand.
GTCGTGATTTGTAAAGGGCCTATATATTTTTTTGTTTAAATTGTTATATAGTCATAGGAACATGTCAAATCAAATCATTTCACCTAACCCTAATCTTTCCCTAAGTTTTTTGCATTAAAATTAGCTTATCACAAGCCTACAACTAGCGCTACAAAATATTTTCGTAGTGCTCACCGAAAAAACTAAAAGTTAGGCTTTCGAGCTGCCAAACCTATCATTTCAACTCCCTATGTGGTTTTTCACAAATATATATCCCCTTTCATCCATGACTTCATAGCTAGTTGCATGTTGAAGCCCAAGAAGGAAGTTTAAAATCAAACCCTAAAATTCCCAGTTTACCTTAAAATGGTAATTTTCAGCAAACCCAAAAAAAAATTTACAGTGCGCAAGAAGGTTCCAGAACGATTTGCATCGTCCGTCCAGGGGAATTCAAGGTTGTAGAGGCATTTTCAGCATCATAAACATTTTTAATATGGTTCAATCAAGTCATGTGAAGTGTTTTCAGCCTGATGGAATATACTTTGAAGTTTATCTAGAAATATTGACTTTGCTAAAAAATGTCGCCTAGGGAAGTGTAGAGAATATGAGTCAACATAACAAAAAAGAGCCTTAAAATAAGCAAGCAGTTACACAGGGTAGTTGCATAGCCTTAGCAGAGTTTACAGGTTCATATACCAGTTTTTCTACTAAGAGGGAATACGAGTTGTAGTTCTAGATATCAAGCCTACAAGAGAGTGAACATTTCTAGATCCTACAATACTGCTATGACTCGTCCTTGTTCCAGAAGAATAGCAGGAGATATGTGCAATAGTTTCACAAGATACTTTGACCAATGTTATGTGCCAAAGAGATATCTAAATAGCTAAAAGGATAGGATTTTGATTATGTTTTGTTAATTAAACTCTCATATATTTTAAATAATATGCAATTATTTCTACCAGACTTTATGGATCTTATCTTATATGTATTTTCCCTATATTTTCCCTATATATTACATGAGAAATGAGGAAAAATGGTTGGATTATCATGAAAAGATAGTTTATTTTTTGTGTGTTTTGAAAGCCTTATTAATTTAGAGTTTGCCAAGGTCAGAAGATTTTGATCAGTGACACAAGGATTCATGTGATGGTATCTCTTAGTCTATATTTTCTACATGTTTTAGTGCTTCCCTCTTTGTAATATCATTTTAATGTAATGTCTTATAATATTTGAATGAGAATAAATGTTAAACTCATCATGGCTTTTGATGCTCTATTTCATAGATTCAAATATTTTCACTCATATCTTCTAAAGCTACTTTAGGATTCATTTCATATGCCCTATTGTATGTGGATTGTTTTTCTATTTTCCTCTTTCATCTACAACGATGACTTGAAAGGTCTAGGATGTGCCATCTACCTTGCCTTTGTCAATCTTTGATCATACTGTGAGTATGTTGGAAAGTTGCCTTAAATCCTAGCTTGTTGAATTCATTTCCCAATGGACTATCTCCCTCATGCCCAACTATTGATGCCTCTAAAATCGTTGCATCAACATCGGGGAAAACCACCCGCTCCGGACCTTAGTGCAACTCCTTTTCCATTTGGTGTGGTGGCTCCGACTGGATGTAATGGGACCAGTTTCCCAGTGATATATGAGTTGATGGGTGATTGGTTTGTAACGTATAATGAAAGTGATAAGTGCTATATTCTACAATGCAAAAATATACAAAGATAACTAATCTATCCCGGGTATTCTTTTAACAACACGATTTTTTATTGTTTCTATTAAACAAATAACCATAAATATGAATTATTCATAAAATAGAAATATGCATTCATATGATAATTACTTTGTTTAAGTAGTTAAACAAAGTAATAATAATAACATTATCGCATTGATCATAATATATCACTAACATATATATTCAAATGATAACAATTCTAAAACATTCAAAAATGACAAGCGAAAGAATTGTTGGAGAAACACACACACACACACACATATATATATATATAGATCTATATATATATAGCAATGTTGAAAAATATTCATTCACATAGAGAAACAAGATAAGCAAAAAGATAAAAGTATTGTATGCATTTGAATTCTCCCGATGTAAACAACATTCAAATTCTACCTTCCTATTTGGGAACACCTTCAAAAGATGCAATAGTGAAAATCTTATAAAAGCCTCTTTAATAAAAATGCAGAACTTTGGTCGAGTTTCTGATCAAAAAATATTGGAAGTATAGTAGTGCAACTCCTAAGTCAAGTCTTAATACAAATTGAGGACCCTTTATATATACATGAAAGGGTCTTTAAATACTAAAAATAACAACAAACTATCAGTAAAAATCGCTATGCGTTGGTTTAACTATAAACATATAAATCTAGGATTTATCCTGAAAATAGCAGTGTTGTGGCGGTTGAAATGAATTCATTGTATCGGTTTCTTTTCCTGTGTTTGTAACTGACAGATTACGAGCATAGGCTGGATTTTTGGAGGCTGACTCATCCAGGAGTGTAGCTAAGCTATATAGGTATCATCAAAGAGTTTGGAGATCATGCAGTTGATCGCATCTGAAAGACATTTCATGGCCATTTGTTGGTTGTGTGGCTTGACAAGGAAAAACCAAAATGTTTCCCATGCCAAGCTTTGGATTCCTCCAATCTGCTTTTCCCAGTGTGCCAACTCCTATTTCCAATGTTGTTCCAATGATTTTTCTTTTGGGAGTCTTCCTAGAGAGCAATCAGTGATAAAATTGGACATATGCAAACTGTTATTTATCAATTCGATCAGATTGTTCATTATAGCTCTGCATCTGGATGTTGCTCTTTCATCCTTTATTAACTGAGACTTCCATTTTTGAAAACAGGATTTCGTTATGCGATTCCTATATTCTGGGCAGACTTGTTGAACAGGTAAATCCCCTCTACAGACAAAGGCAATCCCACTATCCCAAAACGGGTCTAGCAACAATCAATCAATGCTACTCTGCAAGTTCCTAGTTGCAATTAAAAAGTGGGTAATGAGCACCTACTTGGATTCCAGCGCTATTTTTTGATGAAGATATGCTGCTCTCGCTCCTTTGCTCTGGTCGGTCACAATCTTCCACTATCCTCGTAGATGGACACCTGCACATGCAAAGAGAGAACAAACACAAGCATGAAATCTAGTAAAAGCAACTATACATAAGTCAGAAAGGATGTAATTCACATTAACCATCATGAGACAAATGAGAATGGAACCATAACAGTAGTCATCTATTAATTAATAATAGGCAGAGAAGATACAACCAAGGTTCTAACATTGAACCTATTCTCTGGCTGGGCGAGCAGCTATGTATGCCTTGCAATAGACCTTCTCTCTCTCAGGATTCTGGCAGCATAACCTCCCTATGCTTCAAGACTCTTACTATCACTCTAGACAAGCATAATCACAACTAGCATTACTCCAGAACTCCAGAACTCCCAGAACCCCCCCTATCTAATGCATGAGGACAGACTTTTATAAATGGAGAAGGGAGGAAGATTCAATGCACCAGGACGCCCATTGTGGATCGACATTATCTCTGAAAAGCTACTGAGGATAGATGTCAAGGATAGATGATGACTCTCGACCTCTATCAGATGGATTTTTCCCTCAAAGGACTTCATGATCTGAGAGGAAAAAACACATGGGTGCGCGTTGGCCAAAAATCATTACCAAATTTAGTTGGCGCGAGTGTTGTTCTAGGACAGAGTGCCAATGGGCACGCCCCCTTTTGAGGATCTCAGTGATTGGCACGGATAAGACATTGTGTACCTGCGCCAATGGAAAAAGGGCACTTTTCAGGGATAATTTTCAGAAGGTGTCTTCAGGGAACATGAAGTTATATTCAGGGGAACATAATGCAAGTGTTTTTAGGCTATGTCACTGCTCACAGGTCCGGGAATGTATCCTCCAATGTATGAAAACAGGGGTAACAGGGACGGTGACCAATGGTGACAAATTACTGTGTAACAGATGCCCCCTAAAGCATGAGGCCTGAGAGAGAGAGGGGTGAAATGCTTTACGAGAACACATATAGCTGCCGCTGAGAATCTGCACTGAGAGATACAATTGATAGCTAAAATACATGATGTACGTGGTATGGTCTCAGCCATCCATAAGAGAGTACATGATCATCTAGATTCATAGTATGGACACAGCCATCTGGTTAGGATCAATGAATTGACTCAGGTATGGTCACAGCCATCCAGTGAATGAGTCATGTATCAAGAATCACACCTGGATTACAACAGACACAATCCAGGGTCTTGCGCTCCATCTCGACCCGAACAAAAGTACAAGTTCAAGCATGTGAATATGTGAGCTGAAGTCGAACGTGCATGAACATTGTTTGATTACCAGTCAATATTGGGAACTGTTAACAGATGCGAGAGGTACCACCAATAATGACAATGGCCCTCAAGGTACTATAGGTACAATCTACGGCGTGTGAATTAGTGATCTGAAGTCGAACACCCGTAGAATCATTTGATCGGAGGCCAATGATGAAAACCTCACGTCGAACATGAAGAACCTACCATTAAGGCATGCAGGGTCTAAGGCACCAGCAGGGAGTCTCTAGATCAGCTTCTTGGATAATGAGCTGAAGTCGACAGGAAGTGATCTTCATCGAAGGTGGGCCATAATGTTTCCCACATCATCGACATAAGACAGAGAGATAATGTTGTGAATTAAGATTGTATGAACTATCAAACGGAGGTTGTTTCTTTTAAGAGGTCAACTTCTCTTGAACATATTGGCGGCACGACAGTGGAATTGGCATTATTTGACATCGATGGATTAGAGGTCATGATGACGAGGCAATGAGCAGATGAGAGGTCAAATAGGATTACCCAAACCCACGGAGGCAAGTGAAAAATGAGATGAGATATCCCCACCCCGACACGAAAGCAAAGAAGTGCCATGTTCAAGAGCGACATACTGCCGACACGACAATAATTATGGTTCCCAAAATTTTCTTTTCCCCCACCATTTCTGGCGAGTACCCCAATTATTTTTAACAAGCTTGATGGGGATAGCATATGCTTGTGGTGCGTCATTTTGACAAAATCCGATGTCATCAGGTTTTAATGAGTCTGACAAAGGAAGAACTCGGCGTATTTTCATGTTTAGAGAGTTTGAAAAGACATAAGAAAAGGAAACTCCAGGGGTGTCCTTTTTCGTAAAGTTGTGTCTCTCGGGCCTGAAAAAAGTATAAAATAATGCCCTAAAGAACTACCCGACCATTACGATCGAGGAGTACTTTTCATAAATAGTGATTTCGACCTGAAAAAAGTAAAAAAGTGATCAAAACCACGTCGTTTCATAACCATTAACGAGTTTGAAACGACAAAAACCTGACAATCTTTTTATGTTTCAACGGTCGACAAAAGAACTTAAAATGACCACCCCTTAGTAACGTTTAACGAGCCAAGAGGAATAACTCGGCAATATTTTCCTCTTTAAACGGTCAGAAAAGAGCTGAAAGAAGACCTCCATTTTTATTCTCTTTAACGAGTCAAAAAGGAAAAAATACTCAGAAATCTTTCATATTTACGAGTTAGAAAAGAGCTTAAAGGTGACTCGGGTAGGGGTTCATTTTACACAAGCTTGAACATGGAAAACTGCTTGGATTCCGGTTTCATGTTACACAAGCTTGAAACGAAAAAACTATGCTTGTTATAAGTTCGCATGCCCCGCATAATGACGCAAAACGAGGTGACATGCCCCCCAAGCTTCATTGCATTCAACAAAGTGGATGGAATGAAGGTTCACTTTCGAGATCATGGAAAGACTCGACTTGGTTTTACGAGATCTTAATCAAAGACTCGATTGGGAAAGGGATTGTTTCATTTTTTAATGAGGTTGACACAGTAAAAGAACTATCCTCATAACCCTTGTTTCATTTTTTAACGAGCTTGACACAAGATCAGGAACTCTGCTCGAGACTCCTTGTTTCATTTTTTAGGGAGCTTGACACAAGATCAGGAACTATGCTCCACTCAATCCTAGTTTCATTTTTTAAGGAGCTTGACATAGGAAACGAACTATGCTCCGACTAATCCTAGTTTCATTTTTTAAGGAGCTTGACATAGGAAATGACCTATGCTCCGCTCAGACCTAATTTCATTTTTTAAGGAGCTTGACGTAGGAAAGCGAACTATGCTCCGACTAGACCTAATTTCATTTTTTAAGGAGCTTGACATAGGAAAATTAACTATGCTCTGACCAATCCTAAATTCATTTTTTAGGAAGCTTGACATAGGAAAATGAACTATGCTCCGCCCAAACCTAATTTCATTTTTTAGGGAGCTTGACATAGGAAAATGAACTATGCTCCGCTCAGACCTAATTTCATTTTTTAAGGAGCTTGACGTAGGAAAGCGAACTATGCTCCGACTAGACCTAATTTCATTTTTTAAGGAGCTTGACATAGGAAAATGAATTATGCTCCAACCAATCCTAATTTCATTTTTTAGGGAGCTTGACATAGGAAAATGAACTATGCTCCGCCCAAACCTAATTTCATTTTTTAGGGAGCTTGACATAGGAAAATGAACTATGCTCTGCCCAAACCTAATTTCATTTTTTAGGGAGCTTGACATAGGAAAATGAACTATGCTCCGAACGAACCTAATTTCATTTTTTAGGGAGCTTGACATAGGAAAATGAACTATGCTCCGCCCGAACTTCGTCATAATGAACAGGAAGTCGGGGCTTCCAAGAGTGGCGCTCCCGGTGGGAGGTCAATGTCTCGGAAGTCAGGACCCAATGCCCCCAGGACATTATGCACGATGGCAGCATTGCTGGATATAGGCATGGGAGAGGTGGCCACGTAGTTGATCTGGGGTGAGACAGATGCAACTGGTGGATGAGAACCAAGAGGGAAGGACAATTGTGCCGGAGGGGCTTGTGGACGAACGAGCGATAATTGATCCATTGTCACTATTATTCCATCGTGTGGAAAGCAAACCACACGAAAAAGTGAAGAAACAAGGGCTCCCATGGCATACACATAGTCACAACCAAGGAGAAGACTGAAGTCTAAAGAACCTTGGGTAACCGAGACGTCTATATAGACAGTCTTG
>APFE030133287.1:83149-107191 GCA_000404065.3 Pinus taeda
TCCTTTCCTTTATCCTTATAAGGACATTTTGCAGCATAATGACCTACTCTTCCACAAGCAAAGCATTTAAAAGGCAACTTACCTCTGAACCTTCCAGAACCCCCTTGAAGATTTCTGACAAAGTTTGATTCTTCTTCCTCTTCTTCTGGGACGTGGCTTGCTTCATAATAATCTCCTTTGCCTGATGCCTTGAAAGAAGCTTCTCTTCTGTCTGAAGGACCTCCCTTTCTCATTTCATAAGCAGTTAGAATTCCATGTAGCTGAGACATAGTCAGAATTCGTAGATTTTCCTTTTCTTCTATTGCAGATACTTTAGATTCAAACTTGGGGGACAATGATCTTAGAACCTTTTCAACCACAATAGCCTCTTTTATTTCTTCACCCAAATTTTTCATACAATTAAAAACTTCATCTACCCGAAGAAAATAGTTAGCCACACTTTCATCATTATACATCTTGAGAGTCTCATACTGAATCCTGAGAGTTTGAAGTTTGGCACGCTTTACCTGTTCATCTCCTTCATAGCTCGTGACAATTTTGTTCCATATCTCTTTTGCGGATTTATAGTGCATTACCTTCATGAATTCTGATTGGGATATACATCCTAATAGGGTACTGACTGCTTTTGCATTTGTTTCATACTTCTTTTTCTCGTCTGCATCCGTAGGAGTAGCTGAAGGAAAAGCATAGCCTGTCTCTACAATATCCCAAACTTCTGTACCAAGAGATTGAAGATAGGCAGTAACTCTTACCTTCCAATAATTGAAGTTTGTCCCATAAAAAACCGGTGGCCTGATTGATGCTTCTCTCTCGTAGTTGCTCATGATGAACGATCTACCTTCAAGCGATCAAGCTTCTCTGAAGGACCTGCTCTGATACCAATTGTTGGAAATAATATTGAGAGGGGGGGGTGAATCATTATTATCTACTTCTTTTCTAAATCTTCCTTATTTGTTCTTTGAATTAGCTTTGCATGTCAGTACCATAAAATAATGAGCATGAACAAAGAAAACAGATAGTCACCCCAAAAAACACAAGATGTAAGGTGGAAACCCAATGTGGGTGAAAACCACCTGCTGCAAAATGTCTCTATCTTCTTTCAAATTAGAAACTCCTTTTACAATGGTTTTGTACTGGTGCAGTCCTTTACCAGTACGCAGGCTGCAACCTGCAGAGAGCTACAACTCTCTCTCGTTTTCCAGTTTCTCCTGGAAGGGAGCTACAACCCCCTACTACTTTTCTTACAAGGACCACTTTTCATAAATTTTCAAACTGGATCCATAAGCATCAAATGATCATCAAGTATAAGAGAATCTCCCAGTCAACTGTAGTAACTAGATCAACAATAATAGGACCAAACCCAGAACACAACAATGATAAACAAAGATTTTAAGAGAAGTAAGCACCCTGCTCAACTGCTAGCCTGCTTACATAAGCACCCTGCTCAACTGCTTGCCTGCTTACAGTACTCACCCTGCTCAACTGCTTGCCTGCATACAGTACTCATCCTGCTCAACTGCTTGCCTGCATACAAGTATGCACTCTGCTCAACTGCTAGCCTGCGTACGTTGCTCTGGTCCATTGCTGCCTGTGTTCCTCGCTCTTGAAGCCCTTCTGTGCCTGCGTACCGGCGCACCTGAAACCCTTCTGCGCCTGCGTACCGGCGCACCTGAAACCCTTCTGTTCCTGCGTACCGGCGCACCTGAAACCCTTCTGTGCCTGTGTACCAGCGCACCTGAAACCCTTCTATGCCTGCGTATCGGCGCACCTGAAACTCTTCTGTGCCTGCGTATGTACGCACTTTTCGCTTACTGTACCTGCATACCTTCGGGCATAGATGATTTCAAGACTTCAAAAAGAACCCAGACAGTCAGATCTACGGATCTGAACATGCGCCGAAGAGATCTTAGTCCATCAATAGATTCGCCTTATTTAGATCTAGACTAGATCTTACCCTCATAAGATATTCAACCAAAAACATGCTTAAGCCAAATGATCTCCTTTGCTTTATATAGGCAAGCTCTTCCTCAAATCAAGGATCATGGGGCTCAATAATAATAATAAAATAAACAATACCGCGGGCCAAAACCATGATAACCCAATACTGTTGGCTAAATACCATGAGAAACCCCATGTGTGGGCACTTAACTGCCTTGGAATGTGTGCACTGGGAGTACGCACCCCATGAACTGGATAACTGCGGGTATGTACGCACTTTATGTAACACTGGCCTGCGTGTACGCATCTTTTGAACGGTGTGCCTGCGTACTCCTTATTTTCTTCAATATTTGAGAGTTGTTCATCAATGTTTGCTATTGACCTGTTGTATAGTGATCCATCACCTGTATGGGTTGCCATCAAGGACAACACTTTAGCCATAATGCCAACACAATGTTGACTAGTTACAAAGGAAATGCTGGTTTCCTTTGTCTTCCACTGGCCGTTTCGCAAATTTTTCACTTCCTTACATAGTCATGGGTATCTTTGAATAAAGTGGGCCAATAATATCCAGCATGTATTATCTTGTGAGTTGTTGTATCACCTCCAAAATGTCCACCTGCTGGACCATCATGTAATTCTTGCAACACCTTTTGTGCTTCAGCATTTTCAAGGCATATTAACATAATCGAATCATAATTCCTTCTAAATAACACATCTTCAATGATTTCGAAGTATTTTGCATTCAATATGAAGGCACGTTTCTTTTTGTAAGAGAGATTAGGAGGAGCATATCCATTTTTTAAATAAAATACCAGATCTACATATTGAGATTCAGAGTTTATAATACTTATCTCGTTTATCTGAAGCGCATTGTCTGATTCTTAATGTTCTGGGATGTTTGAAGCTCCTGCTAACAACCTACAAAAACCTTGACCTCTAACAATTTTCGCTGGTTGAATATCTAAATCATATTCTTGCAATGTTGTAACCCAGTTGGCTTTCTTCTCTCCCACTTCTCTTTGGACTAGTAATTTTATCACTGCTGAGAATGGGACTATTACTTTTGTATGAGCCTTTATGAGGAATGGCCTAAAGTGTTTAATAGATTTGAACACAACGAAAGCTTATTTTTCTACTTAGGAATATTAAGTTCAACACCTTGTAGATTAGAACTAAAAAAGGATATAGGTGCTTCAGCTTGCTCATCATTGATTTGTGTTAACACAGCTGCAGCGGAAGTTTCGGATGCTAAAGTATACAAAATAAAATGATTAGAGAAATTTGGAGTGTTCAATGCAAGAGAATTAATGATTGCCTTTTTTATTGAATCAAAAGCTTCCTTTTCATTATGCCCCCATTTGAATACTGAATTTTTCTTAATCATGGTCTATAAAGGTAAAACAGTTTGGGAAAAATCAGGAACTGAAATCTTTTTACAAAATTTATTTGACCTAAAAATGATTGCATTGATTTTTTATTTTGAGGAAGAGGAATATCAGAAATCTCCTTGATTCTTTCTGGATCAATATAAATGCCATATTTAGATACGATAAACCCTAAAAGCTTCCCTGATCAAGAGCGAAGAATGATTTCTTGGGATTTAATGAAATCCCGTACCTCATATAGCGTTCAAAGATTTGCTTCAAATCATGTAAATGATTCTCTCTTTTCTTGGAGAAGACAGTAATGTCATCTAAATAGACAACCACTGACTTATTAATCAAACCTTTGAACATTATATCCATTTCTCTCTGGAAGGTAGCTCCAGCATTAATCAAACCGAAAGGCATTTTCTGGTAGGCATATGTTCCCCATTTAGTTCTGAAGGTGGTCCTTAGTTTGTCATCTGGGTGCACCAATATTTGGTTATATCCAAAAAAACCATCCAAAAAGGGCATTAATTCAGAACCAAAAACTGAATCAAGAGTCTTTTCCATAGTTGGCAGTGGGAAATTATCCTTTTGGCTTGCTTTATTAATATTTTTGAAATCAATGCAGATCCTAATGTCACCATTTTTCTTTCTAACAGGTACTAGGTTAGAAACCCATTTCAAATGTCTAACTGGGAAAATTATCTTAGCTTTCAAGAGTTTATTCAACTCTACTTTAATCTGACTCTCTAGATTCGGATGTATTTTCCTCAATTTTTGCCACACAAGTTTCTCCTCAAAAATCATTGGAATTGTATGTTGTATGATAGAAGTATCATACATTTTTAGATCATCATAATTCTAAGCGAAAACATTTCTATATTTATTAAGCAACCTGATAAAGACAAATATTTCTTCTGGAGTAAGCCCTAGTCCTAGATTGATACTCTGTGGTTTTGCCTTAGTACCAAGATTAATTAATTCAAACCTCAAAGTAGAACTTTGAAGGTTTTGAATTAGTGACTTGTTTAAACCTATCCTTGATATCATAAAGATCCTCAAGTTTGACCACAGATTTAGGTATGGGTTTTTCCTCTGTTTTTTGGTTTATTTGAAGATCATGGTCATTCTCCTCAATAATTTGGTCATCATAGGATTTCTCAGAAGTTAAGAAATTCAAAATATCTTTGTTATGATTAAATACCCTCCAATTGGTGACATTGTCTAGAACAGATGGTCTAAAAATCAATTCGACTGAAAACCTATCAGGGCTGTAATCCTCCAATGGAAGGAGCTTAGAAGCAACATTGGCTAATAAATTAGCTGCTACATTCTGAGATCTAGGAATGGAAGAAATATTAAATGCTAGAAAATGGGATATGAGGTCTTGAACCAAAGACTGATAATGCTTGAGGTGTCCTGAAAGGCAATGGATAGTATTCCTTACCTGTTTGATGACAATCTCAGAATCACCAAACACTTTTAGATATTGAACCTTCAGGCCTATTTCTTTGTAAAGTCCTTGAATCAATGCCTCATAATCAGGAGTATTATTTGTACACTCAAATTCTAGTCTGCATGATAACATAGTTTTTCCCCCTCAGGACTAACTAAAATACATCCTGCTCCTGCACCGTCATTAGATTTTGACCCATCAAAATATATGCTTATCAACAGTGTTATCTACAATTTCTTTAGCAATAGTAACACATCTCGATGTATCTGTATGAGAAAAATTTTCTATCTGTGATGTGAAACTATTAACAGAGAAAGGTGATGATTGAGAATTAAAATTACAAAAAGAATGATTCGACTGAGTAATTTCCAAGAATGTTACTATTGAAAGCTATGGGTTGATTTTCCTACTCAAACTCCATTACAGTATGGGTCATGTGCTTCTCCCCATCAATCTTAGTTTGATTTGGTTTCGCTTTATAGGGAAGCCACATATGAGACCAATCAGTAGAAATGTAACCATGGAGTTTCTCAGACCAATCCCTGCTTAAAATTAACCCATAAAACTCAGGGATGTCAGCAATCACTATATCAATTCTCTGAACTACTCTAGGATCAGTTGATAACCTAATGGTGACTGAATTAATCTCTCCTAATACTTGAACCTTAGTTCGATCCAGCTGAACAATATGTACTGTAGATTTTCGGGGCTCAATATTCAATTTTGAGCAAACTGATGCTGGCATTATGTTTGATGAAGCCCCTGAACCTATTAAGAAATTATGCAGATTTATGTTGTATATTTCATAGGTCAAGAGAAAAGGAGGAGTATGAGAAGTAGATCTATCTCTGATTAACACAGCATCAATAGCATCTACTCTATCTGATGGTGGCTTACCTGTTCCTTTAGTCGCCTTGGAGAGTACAGCATTGGGAAGAGGAGAAGAAGGTACTGCATTTAACTCTTTGAGCAGCAATTTATGTTGATTTTTATGCTTGCTAAGCTCAAACAAAGAAATATTCGCTCTAGTCTTCTTCATGTCTTCTATAATGTTGTAATCCATAGAGTCAGAGACTACCAATGTCTTGGATGATGAGGGTGGATTGGAAGATGATAGCTAATTTTGAGTAGGCAACACAGTAGATTTCTTTATGGGAGCCTTATCCTTGGCAGTAGGGCTTGCATTTTTCTTCTTTTGAGTTGGTTGAACAGGCTCTGCAGCGAATTTACTCTTGGTACTTACTGGGAGAGCCTCTTGTTCGCTTTCAGTATCAGAATTGGGCAAAATGAAGTCCCACATACCGTGACATTCAACTAGCTCATCTTCTTCTGTTTCCTCGGATGACAAAACTGTGTCTTCATCCTCATCATTATCTGGATCTGATTCTGCATTAGATATGGATTAGGTGGTTTTGATTCAGCTCTTTTGAAGTTCTTAAATGGCTTTTTAGTGGAGGTTTCAGCTACCTGTTTCTTTATTTCTACCATTTCATTAGACATAGTCTTTAAAACTTTTTGCAAACCCTCCATATCGTATGGATCTTTAGCCACTTTCTTTTTTGAATCCTCTTTAAAAGTAACTTTTTTGGACTTTCTCTCCTCAAGAACAAAAGCGATTATACGTTTCTCAATGGCAATTGCTTCTTTCATATTCTCTGCTAAAGTAGACTTTGCATCTCTATCAACAAAGATTGCTATATTCGAAGGTAAGGCAGAAATATACCATTCACTTCGAACCTCTTCATTGGGCTTAGACGTAGTACGAATTTTATTTAAGAGTTTATGAAATAGCGAGTTGAAATCTTTAATAGGTTCTCTTGAGTCAGTTTTAAGATTGGAGAGATCATTGATTAATGTCACTGTGGATCTATCATCTCCGAACTTAGTAAAAAACTACTCTTGGAAAGCATTCCAACTATTAATGGATCCTACTGGTGACGAAAAATACCATGATCCAGCTGCTCCTTGTAAGGTATATGGGAAAATCCTCACAACAACATCTTCTTCTGTCACTCCATTTAAGCTTATTGACAACATAAAGTTGTTTATGTGTTCTTCTGCTAGTATTCCGATATCTGGATTAAACTTTGGCAACAATTTTTCAGGATGGGCTAGTAATTGACTTAACGGAGCAGGCATTATGACTGCCCCTGGATTTTTCCATGGCCTTGGTTGAGGTTAATTGTGTGCCATTGTGTTAATAGCAGAAGAAAGTGATGATGTAGTTACAAGTGGTTGGGAAGAGGATGTCGGAGTAGTTGTACCCTGTTGGACAATGATATGAAGTTGGGGAGTGGATGGTTGACTTTGCAATGGATTTGATGAAATGGATGATGATGACAAAAGAGTCTCACTGTCAGACTCTTCAGGTGTCTTCCTATCTCTTTTCCTTTTAGGCAAAGGAAATTCTATTGGTTCAATACCAATCTTTTCACTTTGTAATCTTGTAAGAGTATGAGAAGGAATGTATTGCGTCGTCACACTGCCTTGGGATAATTCATACTTTTCTTGAGATATTGAAAACCCTTGAAGTTTGTGAATTAAAGACTGAACTTCAGGGGGTTCAAGAGTGGATTTTTCCGATATGTTCAAGTCTTCAGCAGTGGTTGTTGTCTTTTCAACTTCTGGCTTGGGAATTGGAGATTTAGAATGTGAGGCAGAAGTTAGAGAAGATAATGAGGGAGATTTACTCTCAGAATGGGTTATGGATTTGGATTTTATCATCATTCATGGTTCATGCCCTCCTTCTAGCACCAAAAATGTTGATGCCTCTAAAATCGTTGCATCAACATCAGGGAAAACCACCTGGTCCGGACCTTAGTGCAACTCCTTTTCTGTTTGGTGTGGTGGCTCCGACTGGATGTAATGGGACCAGTTTCACAGTGATATATGAGTTGATGGGTGATTGGTTTGTAATGTATAATGGAAATGATAAGTGTTCTATTCTACAATGCAAAAATATACAAAGATAACTAATCTATCCCGGTATTCTTTTAACAACACGAATTTTTATTGTTTCTATTAAACAAATAACCATAAATATGAATTATTCATATAATAGAAATATGCATTCATATAATAATTACTTTGTTTAAGTAGTTAAACAAAGTAATAATAATAAAATTATCGCATTGATCATAATATATCACTAACATATATATTCAAATGATAACAATTCTAAAACATTCAAAAATGGCAAGCTAAAGAATTGTTGGAGAAACATATATATATATATATATATATATAGAGAGAGAGAGAGAGAGAGAGAGAGAGCAATGTTTAAAAATGTTCATTCACATAGAGAAACAAGACAAGCACAAAGATAAAAGTATCGTATGCACTTGAATTCTCCAGATGTAAACAACATTCAGATTCTACCTTCCTATCTGGGAACACCTTCAAAATATGCAATAGTGCAAATCTTATAAAAGCCTCTTTAATAAAAATGTAGAACTTTGGTCCAGCTTCTGATCAAAAAATATTGGAAGTACAGTTGTGCAACTCCCAAGTCAAGTCTTAATACAAATTGAGGACCCTTTCTAAATACATGAAAGGGTATTTAAATACTAAAAATAACAACAAACTATCAATAAAAATCGTTATGCACTGGTTTAACTATAAACATATAAATCTGGGATTTATCCTTAAAATAGCAGTGTTGTGGTGGTTGAAATGAATTCATTGTATCGGCTTCTTTTCATGTGTTTACAGCTGACAGATTGTAAGCATAGGCTGGATTTCTGGAGGTTGACTCATCCAGGACTGTAGCTGAGCTATATAGGTGGCATCGGAGAGTTTGGAGATCATGTAGTTGATCGCATTTGAAAGACATTTCATGGCCATTTTCTGGCTGTGTGGCTTGACAAGGAAAAACCAGAACGTTTCCCATGTCAAGCTCTGGATTCCTCCAATCTGCGTTTCCCTGTGTGCCAACTCCTATTTCCATTGTTGTTCCAATGATTTTGCTTTTGGGAGTCTTCCTGGAGAGAAATCAGTGATCAAATTGGACATGTACAAACTGTTATTTATTAATTCGATCAGACTATTCATTGTAGCTCTGCATCTGGACATTGCTCTTTCAGCTTTTATTAACTGAGACTCCCACTCGAAAAACAGGATTTCCTTATGTGATTCCTGTATTCTGGGCAGATTGGCAGCCATTCCTTCTTTGGAATCTTGCCAAGACAAAAAATTATTTAACTTTTCATCTGTCTTATCTAATTCAAGTCTGGCATCTACTGCCTTTTCAATCATTGATGTAGAGATATCGCATAAGGGGTTGGCTAATGATATATTGTGACAAAGAATATCCAACTGTCGAGACAAGGCTTTGGTTATTTCCAAAGCTTCTGCTCTAAATTCGCTTACATGTGGATAGCCTTTATACTTTTCTATTTGTTCTTTCATTTTTGTGATTTGTTCTTCCTTTGCCTTCATTTCTTGCTCTCTTAACATCTGAAGCTTGCTTAACTCTTGAGACAACTCCTTTTGTTTATGAAGAGTCTGCTCATCAATCCTTTGCTTTTCCAACTTCAATTTCTCTTTTATTTGTTCATTTAGTTGCCTCTATTCTATTAATTGTTGTTTAAGTTGATTTATATTTTGTTGTTGCTCTGCCAATTGTACCTCAAGTTGGGTAATCATCTGATCTTTTTCCCTCATCAGATGGCTAACCTCTATGGCTTTATCCATTTTCGTCGTTGTGTAGGCTCTTGTGAACTGAGATAGCTTTGTCAAATCCTCAAAGGGATAGACTTTTGATTTCCATACCACATTCATCATCTCTACTTGAGGAGTTAAAAGAGCACTTTGATCAATTTTCCTCCTCTTCCTCTGTCTTTTAACTACAACCCTGTGCTTCAAACTATAGAAGACATCAAGGGGTGGTATTTCTTCAGTTTGCAGTACAATCTGCTCAGTGGGATTCTCGGGAATAATCTCTATGTCCTGATAAATTTTGGGTAGGCAGCTTGTTCCTTCAATTGGAACTGTGATAGCTTCTGGCTTCTGTATTGTAGGCATTTCTGGCGTAGTGAGCTCTTGGGATTTATTTGGGTTATTAATGATTGATTCGAACTGCTCCCATTCCTTGATTAACTTAGGATCAATATGAATATTCGTATCAAGAGGCTCACCAGTTCCTTCCTGTGTTTGCTCCCTTTCTAGGGTCCTTTCTTTCTCACAAGTCTTTTCACTAGTTTTCTCTTCAACCTGGCCTTATGGTTGAACCACATAGGTAGTGTTTAATAAGTCCAGAGGCAGCATTTCCAATCTCTATGTTCTGAACTTGTAAAATCCCTCTAGTCCCTCTGCTCCTAATTTGATTTTAGCCAATTGTTTCACCTGAGAAAATACCTCAGCTAAAGCAAATAAATCATCATAAATATCCTTCTCATGATCAAACTTGGCGATTTTGGCTTGAGAAGTCACATTGTAGGCAACCGATTTAGGGTCGTACTTCCTTTTTGGAATGATTGCTAACTTTAGCATTTTTATTTTCTCAGCTTCCTTCTCTGCATGTTTGAAATCATGCAGAGTGAAAGCACCACATCGGAGGGGAAATGAAGGCCATATGTACCCTTTAGATTCCTTTAAGTTCCTTGATGTCCCTTCTACTGTTATTTGATATGCCAATTCTCTGGCAAGTAGCTTATTCGAGATGTATAAAGGGAGAACATGAGGGTTAGAAGTGCTGCCGAAAAGTCTAATGTAGGTGAACTTTTCTTCACCAAACCAACTACCAATTGCAGTTAGGTCGACAGAGGCTTCCTCGGACAATCTAAGAGCGATTTTATTGAATATAGCATAATACACGGGGAGGATGAAACCTTGACAAATTCTATACAAATGATTTTTGTAATGGGCTTTCCAAAGTTCCTTATGATATATGTGAATGGAGTTCGGGTCCTACGGAGTCCATTTCCATCCTAGAATGGGATATTCAAAATTGAAACAGATAGTGTCCATAATATAAGCACTCATGTAAAATGGGGGTATCACCCGGGTAGTCACAAACCTGTTTTTCCTATAGTCAAGTATCTAGTTCCCATTTTATCAGACAAAATGGTCACCCAATCCATAATATAGGCATTAATTTCAGCCTCCATTAATGTACCATTTCTATAGAAAATTTAGCAGAATCATGGACTCCGAAGAGTCTGCACATCATTGCACTAGCATAACAATAAGGAGAGGCCAATGAATCTACGAAGTACATAATCGATGACTCACGTCTGTGTTTGGTCGGAAAATGCCTCCATTGTCTGATAGGATCCGATTCAATGGTGTTTTCTTTGGCGAAAGCCTCCAAGAATGCTTTGTTATATCTCTTCTCTGGTTCAAGAAAATGGTACATTGCTTTGATATCTTCTGCTCTAAACAACCCAAACATTCTTCCATCAGTTGTAAAGAAAGTTTTATCTGTAATATTGATGTTCTCAATAACCCACCTGACCACGTCATTATAGGGTAAAACTTTGGCGCGACTTGCTATTCTATGAAGATAGGAGCATGCCAAATCTTTAAGAGTATTATCTGAGTTATCCATGCCATCTACTATTGCTTCCTCTTCGATTTCTTCAGGATCCTCAACTTCCAACAAATTGTAGATACTCTCCCATGAAGCTTGGCCTAGACTGAGGTAGGTAGTATCCGATATCAGGACTTTTTTCGCTGGTTCTTCTTTATCTATGACAGGAGCCTTTGGTTTCTTTTCTTTCTTTGTCATTTTAGTCGGATTCATCAACTCAGACTTGTTCTGCAAAGGAAACAAAAGAACGTAACAGAGAAACAAATTAGTTCAAAGCCAGCGCATAATACAAAGCTTAATGGTAATTCAAGCGTGATAAGTAATACAAAATGAAATATTACCATGGATGAAATCCTCGAAGGGGTCAACCTTAACTATTGTATTAATGACTGCCATAACTGCCAATCGTGATAATTAAATGTAATCATGATATTTCGCATCGCTCATTTTACTGACAATATCTTAAAATAGATCTCTTAGCTTTCCCGATCAGCGATTATCGAAAATCGCATATCGCAGATCGGGAGGTTCAAAGGTATAGCTTAAGCTGTTACCACAGGTTGCTCCGATTGCAATAAGGTGTGAGGAGGCAGGATAATTAACAAATCATATGTTTTTCGTTTATTATTGATTTAAAGTTTAAACCCGCCAATATACGTTTAACAACCTTTTATCGAAAAGCGCACTTTCCTTTATGAGATCGCATCGGTGAATTCCAAAGGGCTTTCATTATGTGTCTCATGGTATCTGTGATGGCCGATTACGATTGTATTATTGCATTGGAGGTTTGGCATAGACCTTTGGGATGCTTCGTTGTTCAACTTACGATTTTCGATCTCCGATAACATTATCACATCGAAGATTTGCCAATGAGAACTTATCCTTATAAATAAAGGATGTGACATATTATTTTACATTTGTTTTACAAAAAGGTGTTGGATAATATCTATATCGGATCGGACCTTTTCATAAGGACTTGCATGTGTAATGTGACTAAAACCAAGCTTGCAATTAACATTGAATTATTGATTTTAACTAAAAAGGGGCCCCATTTCATGTTAAAGTTTTGGATAAAAATTTTGAAATGGAGAGGGTTGTTGTATAGCACAACACCAACCAAACTCTATTTCAACATAGCAATTGAAGATATATCCATTGTGTGAATGTACAGTCAATTGATAAATTTAGTGATTAGGTTGTTAAAGAGAGCCCCTCTCTTGATTGAAGGGGCTATCCTTCAATTTGTAAGATTGGTTTGTAAAGGTTACCTTAGAGAGTTTTTTGTTACAACCAAGAGAAACTTTCTGAGTGATAACAAAAGGGACAGGCAAGGTGGAGCGAAGGTCTAGAAGACAAAATAAGTTGAAGAAAACTTGTTTTTGGGATCTATCTCTCTCATACATATGAAATTTTAGGTTTTCTGAAGCTACAAAGGAGGTCGAAACTGTAGGTCTGAATTACAAGAGAGTGAGTTGTAGTGACAAGTTGTCGGAAGAGAAAATATTCTATCTTGACCTTGGGAGGATCTATCTTGCTCAAGAATGGACTCAAGAATAAGTTGGATTAGGATTTTTTCTAGCAATTACTAGGCCAAAATTGCAGGACAAACCTGCAGGGCCAAAGTTGCGGCTAGATGTCGGTTGATGTAGGATCAAGCTGTGATAAACTGAATGGAACACTTGGTACTTGGAGGAGGGCTTGTTCTAGGGTTTTGGTCGTTATTGCCTCATTTGAAGCATATTCTATAAAAAGAGAAGAGTTTGTAGGTTTTCCCCTTATAGGGGTTTTGCCCTGGCTTGGAGCCTAACTTTTCTGTCCATTGTCTTTATTATTTTTCTCTTGATGTTTGTTTGATGTAGAATATCTAATAAAGAAACACGAGAAGAATAATAAAATACACAAAAAAGTATTAACAAGTCCAAGCTTATCCCTAAAGTATACAAACTTTTCCCTAGATAGAGGCTTTGTAAGAATAACAGTTATCTTCTCATCAATATAGATGTACTAGATCTTCATTATGCCCTTCTACATCGTGTCATGGATGAAGTGGTACTTGATCTCGATGTGCTTTGACCTATCATGGAAAACTAGATTTTTTGCAAGCTTCACACATCTTTGATTGTCGCAATATATCACGGTCGATTCTAGCACCTAATGAAATATTCCTCAAAGTAACTTTTGAAGCCACACTACTTCACAACTCGCTAAACCAGCTACAATATTCTTTGCCTCGGAGTGTTGAGTGCAACAAATTTTTTCTTCTTGCTCATCCATGAAATCATAGTGAATCCAAAACTAAAGAAACCTATGGATGTACTCTTTATATCTTCATCACTCCTTACCCAATCTGCATTTATATATCCCCACATTTGTTTATCACTGTTTGAGACATATATCAAACCATAATTGACTGTACCACACAAATGTATCAATATATGCTTTGCTGCTATCTAATGATCATGTCGTTGTTCCACTTGGAATTGGCTTAGAGTGTTCACTGCAAAGAAAATGTATGCCCTAGTGTTAACCAAATACATCAGTGAGCCAATCAGCTTCCAGTACATGGATGGATCTACCAAATCTAACTCAAAGTCTCTTAACTTTCTCGAACTTGTCACCATATATTTACAGTCCATCATTCCAAACTTTTGCAAGATCTTGATAATATACTTCCCTTGACCAAGGAAGATTTCACCATGATTCTGCCATACTTCCAACCCCAAATAGTAGTGCATCAACCCAAGATCATTCATGTTGAATTTAGAGGCAAACTCCCTCTTACACTGAATAATGAGATACCTACACCTGTCATAAATAAGTCATCAACATACAATAACAAAATCACAAGTCCATTCTTCTCAACCTTGATATATAGGTTTGGATCAACATTAATTTTGGAGAAACCAAGTCTTGTTAGCTAGTCGACAATTCGATAATTCCAAGCTCTTAGTGTTTGCTTAAGTCCATACAAGGCTTTCTTCAATACGTAAACGTGAGACTCTTTCCCATGAACCTCAAAACCTTAAATTTGTTCTATGTACACTTCTTCCTTAATCACACCAATGAGGAAAACAACCTTTACATGCATCTGATGTAAATACCAACCCATAGAAGAAGCAATAGAAATAATAAATCTAATAGTAGTGTACCTAGAAACCGAATAAAAAGTCTCATCATAATCCTCTCCCTCTTTCTAGGAGAATCCTCTAGCCACAAATCTCGCCTTGAATTTGTCAATATTGCCATCCACTACATGGTTAATCTTGTATACCCATTTCGAGGTTACCATTAACTTCCCTTCAAGTACAAGCACAATTTCTCATGCATCATTCTTCATAATTGATTGGTATTCTTCCAACATCACATCCTTCCAAACTTGTTGGTTAGTTGCTTCTTCATAGGTGGAAGGTTCAAAATCAATGAGATTAGTCATCAATGCTGCATACCATAATACCTCTTCGGTATCTTTCTCTCCCATAATGTACCATGCGGTGTTTCATGTCCTTCTGCTTCCTGCAAAGTAGATCTAAGCCAAGATTGCCTCTTCCTGATGTAAGGAATAACAACTGGATCCATTGGTTCTCTAGGCCCTTCTGGCTCTTCTTGATGATCTACTAGATGATTTGAAGGATTGGATGGACTTGAACCCTCTTCCTTTTGAGATTGATTATCTTCATCATCATCAAAGTCCATGGTAACTTCATTAGACTTCCAATAGGAAATATTCTAGTCAAAGCCCACATCCCTACTGACCTCAACCTGTCATTGTCCCAAAACATAGATTTTATAGGCCTTTTATGATTCACTGTATCCAACGAATATTCATTTATTTCCTAAAGGCTCTAGCTTCTTTCTCTTATCTTTGGGTATATGAATATAAACTGGACAACCAAATATTCTCAAATGTCCAACCTAAGGTTTATGTCTGGTGAATGCTTCTTTAGGAGTCTTCTCTTCCAAAATTCGATGAGGACTACTATTTTGAATATAGAGTGTTGTTATTGATACTTCACTCCATAATAACATAAGCAAGTCTTGATAATGCATCATTTCCTTAACAAATCCTTCAATGGTTATGTTCTTTCTTTTAGAAACTCCATTTTGTTGTGGATTGTAAGGGACTATCAACTCCCTCTTAATCCTAGCTTCTTTGAAAAACGCAACGAGCTCCTTGGAGGTGTATTCTCCTCCATTATTTGATCTTAGAATCTTGATTTTATTTCCTTTCATGTTTTCCACTTCAACCTTAAATTCTTGAAACTTGTTGAAGACTTCATCGTTTGTCTTCATGAAGTAAAAACATGTCTTGCAAGAAAAGTCATCAATAAAGGTTACATAGTACAAGGATCTTCCAAGGTATTTTACTAGCATTGGACCACATACATCATAATGAACTGGATCCAAAATTTTCTTGGACCTACTTTTGCTACTTGGAAAAGTATTCTTGACATTCTTCCCAAGTTCATAACCTTTACATACTTCTTCATGCTCCATCTGCGATTATGGAACACCTAAAACCATCTGACTTAAATTTGGCAAACCTCTGAAGCTTATATCTTCTATTCCAAAGTTCACATGGATTGATGTCATTATGTACTAATGCTTGCGTCGGTTTTTTCAAGATTCTATACGACCTTCCTTCATGAACTCCAAAAACTCTAGTAGAATCCATACTTGAGCCCTTAGGCCATACAAGAATTTTGCCATTAAAAAATTCTACTCTATCTCCTTTATCATCTAAACATGAAATAGAAACCACAAACCTGGTACATATAGTATGCTGCTAAGATGAACATTTTCAACTTATTCTAGCTCAATGGATGTTTTCTCAACACCTTTGACTGCATAATTGTTGTTGTCTCCAAGCTCTACCCTTTGAGATAATCCTCTTTCCATTAGACTTGTAAGATTGTCGTGATCTCTTGTCATATGTCTTGAGGCACCACTATATACTAGCCACACATCATTGCTATCTATAATAGAACCTCTAAGAGCAGAAAAATAAAAGAAATCTTTGTCACCTGAATATTCATTCTTGGGTTTCTTCGGATGTCCATCAATGGTTGTTGTGGTAGCATGTTGCTTTCCGTTTCTCTTTCTATCATTTGATCCTTTGGGATATTGATTTTGAAATGACCATATTTGTGACAACGATAGCATTAAACTTCGGCATATATTTCTTTCCTTGAGAAGCAGGTATTTTACCTTCTGGTCTTCTACCATCATTTATTCTTTGGAAACCAAATTTATTTCTTCCTCAGCCTTCTTGGAACGTGTTGAAAATGTTGGAGAGTCACCTTCTTTAGATCTTTGAATCCTCCCTTTTAAAATAAGTTTCAATTATTATTGATTACATGAGATCCATAGTTCTTCAAAGCTTGGAATGTCCTTCCTGTCATAGATACTAGATGCAAATGAATCCCATGACTCAGGTAAGCCATTAATTGTTGCAGTCATGAGTTTTTTATTGAAATTGATTTGATCAATTGCTTGAAGTTGATCTCTTATTTGAGAGATATTCATGAAATATGAGGCCATAGCATTGGTTCTTGAAATCTTAACATCACAAATCTCATTCTTCAAACTCATGGCTTGACCAATGTTGTTGATTGTGTATAATCCAACTAGGGCATCATACATCTTCTTTGAAGTGTCAATATTTGCTACATATGGAATCAAAAGATCTTTGATAGATTCTACAATAATACTTCTGGATATGAGGCCTTCCCTCTCAAATTTAGCTTTCCCTTCATAATCTGGTGGTTTAGTAACATTTCCCTTTACAATATCCAAGACATCATTCTTTAAGAGTGGTGTCAAACTTCTTTCCTTCACCAAAATTTTGATCTCATGTTTATTTTTCAAGTGTAATAGATACAAGAACTAATTTATGAAATAATGATAATTACTTCTAATGATGTAGATATTCTTTTAGCACTTCCAGATTATCATTAAGCAATTACACTTCAAAAATTCAACCATAAATGCATAAGAACAATAGAAATGATAATGCACAAACACAGCACAATATTTTCCCTAAGAAAACCTAGAAAACCCAACCTTTTCCTTAGAGAATTTTTTTAGTTCAACAACATATACACCTAATGTTGCTAGTCAAATATGATGGTCAAACTGACCAATAATGATATGGTCAAACAACCCTCTTTTCAAGTCAATCTTCTGCCCAATGAACTCGGCCCTCTCTAAATGCCTAGGCCAAATTTTGGCCTCCTTGAGTTTTCCCAGAAACTTGGCCCTACTGCCCAAAATTTTGCCCTTGCTACCCAAAAATTGTTGCCCAAAATGTTCTTCCTACAGCCTATAATATGCCTAGAAAGTCACACGTGTGAAGTAGAGAGAGACAAATATGTTAGAGATGAATTCGTTCTTCTTGTCCTTCTTCATCCTTCTTCTTCTTCACTTGGATGCCCATAATATGTCTTCTTATGTGAGAGGTTGAATGGCACCTTGTGGAGGAGGTTAAGTACTCTATATATAGTGTTCTTCCTATCTGAATAGGTGTCTCTTCACTAGGGTCGACTTGACTTGAAGGAGGGCTGACTTGAAGGAGGGCTGACTTGAAAAGTTTGGAGCCAAAAATTAAAATTTCAAAATTCAATTTTTCTCTTTTTAAACTGGCATGAAGAACATGTCTTACATTAATCTTTTCAAGGGCTAATAAATAAAATGAAATGAAGAACATTTCTTACATTTTTATTATATATTTCAAGGGATAAAATATTAATTGTGAAGATTGACAATAGCTACAAAAATTCAACAAATAGTTCAATAATATTGGTGGATTATTCAAAGAAGCTTTGGTAAAGATAGTGAAAGGGCCTTAACTGAGAGTGAATTTGTTCAATGTCATGGAAGAAAGATTAAAGAACAGTGAACACTTTAAAGCTTAAACAAAGTCATCATAAATGCAAGTTTATTTTTGAAAGATTATGGCAAAGGTCTATACCAATATCAATATTTAAAGAATCTATGAAATAATACGCATAACTAAATGGTGGATGGAAAGATATATTGGTACATCAATAACTTGTTATTGAATGTTGGGTGATAAACTTCATTAATAATCACCCTTTTGTAATATCTAATTTTTATATGTTACCACTTACTTTGAAATTTTATATTATATAGATAGTGTTTTTTGGAATGAGGAGAGGGAGCATTGCATATAAAAGCTTATTGGTGTCCCTTTACCATGCTACCTATAGTGTATTGTTGTCATCAAAATCACTTAGAACTTGCATTTGGCCTTATCTATGTCCACTTAGATATTTTCAACTCAAGTTATGTACTACTAATTTGTTTGGAAAATGTAGGTCTAATGTCCAATTAGGCGTTTCACTATAGACGAAAGGGCTTCACTGGATATGACCAGCATTTCATCTCTACTTCAACTTATAATCTAGTATTCCTCTCCATAATCTCTATAGATTTCCTTTACTTTTCATGAATAAATTATCATATTTAGTCACCATAATTTATTTGGACCATATGGATGGATACAATGGCAATGAAGCTCATATCTACACTAGTTGGCCTATTTCCCTGGCTACTTATGCACCCTTCTCCTCGATGCCAAACACCTTTGTTTCGTTGTGGCTAGCTATGCACCCCCCCCCCCCCCCCAACACCTTTTGGTTTTCCATCATCGGGCTTTCCACTACGTTTGAGCTTGGCTCATTTTGTCTTTGCAACCCATGTAGGGATTGTATCTACCTCGGGTATGCATCCCCGCATTTTTTCAATGTAAAATCTCATCATGGGTTCTCCTGGAGCTATCTCATTCAATATTTTCATGCTTCAACGGTCTTCTACCCATTATTCCTCTATTATGGTTAGCAAAGCTCCTTCCATTTCAATCCCCACTAGTTCTGAGGATGATGAGGAAGCAAATTTAATCAAATATTGTAGTTTGGTATGTCATTTCTTTGGGTTTTGTTGTGGCTTAAAAATATTCAAGCTTGGATAGAGGAAAAAATAAATTCCCATGATCAAACAAGAAGTTTTCGTCCACCCTTGTGTAAAGGGTATTTTGTTGTTGATTTTGACAGTGTTGAAGGTAGATATTTGATCTTTAACTCAAGCACATGGTTTTGGGTCAATGTGGCATGTCCCTAAAGCCTTAGTCTCCCTCATTTGATCCTTTCACAAAAGTTCTAGACTCCCATTTGGGCATGGCTTCCAAATATGTTTTTGCATCTATGGTATTTTCCCTCTCTTTAGGCCACTTGGTCTGATTTACAAAAAAAATTGTGTCGCTTGTGAAACCTAATTGTTGGGTGTGGAACCTAATTATCTTCTTTATTCAGAGGTATCGCTGCATTAGACCCCAGTTCGTAATGTGGCGGCAATGCCGCTCGTCAATGTGCGCCGTCGGGGGGGTGACGCTCCCGAACTAAAAATAGATGTAAAATTGCCTTATAAAATGTTGTAATTTTGTAGTCAATCTGGGTCGTTCATTAGATGGAAATCTGACGGTAGAAGTTATGTTTAATTTAGGGTTTTTCCCCTAGAAGGCAACCCCTCACTATATATGAGGGAATTGTATTGCATTTAGGTAGATGTGTATTCTGAGCGAGAAGAGAGAGGAGATTGAGAGCGAAGAGGGAATTACAACGGATCTGTTGTAGGTTGTATCTCTTCATTTTTGCTGGATAATATAAAAGGAAGGACTAGATGTTTCTCCATGGACGTAGCCCAGATTGGGTGAACAACGTATATCTATGTCTCTCTTGTTTTATGAGTTTTATGTGTTTATATTTCTGCAATATTTTTACATGTTCCATTGCTCTGTAATATATAATTTTTTAACAACTAGTATCAGAACTGAAGGTCTATTTGACTGATAAACTCACAAGAGCTAAGCGTTCCTGGCTCGAGTGGGAGCAATGGCGGGAGATGGTAGGTTTAGGGTCAAAAAAATTAACGACCAAAACTACCAGTTATGGAAGATGCAGATGGAATATTATTTGTACCAGAAAGATCTGTACCTACCATTGAATGGAAAGACAAAGAAGCCAATGAGTATGATAGACACAGAATGGCATATTCTCAACAGAAAGGCACTTGGAACAATACGGTTATGCCTAGTGGTGATGGTAGCCTTTAATATTTCAAAGGAAACCATCGACATTGGACAAATTATATGAAAACCCTCGACCTCAAATAAGGTATTTCTTATGAAGCGTTTATTTAATATGAAGATGTCATAAGGTGGATTTGTTGTTGATCATTTAAATGAATTTAATACAGTTAACACTCAATTAAGTTCTATAGGGGTAACTTTTGATAATGAAGTTAGGGCTCTGTTATTTCTATGCTCATTGCTAGAAAGTTGGAATGGTTTAGTTATGTCCATTAGTAACTTTGTCTCTAGATCTATTACTTTAAAGTTTGATGATGTTGTCGATGCAATCCTTAGCAAGGAAATGCGATGGAAAAGCTCCGGTGAGACATCAGGTAATGCTTTGACTGTAGAGACTAGGGGAAGAAAAATGGAAAGAGGAAAGAACCCAGGATATCGCAATAAGTCAAGGAAAGGCAGATACAAGTCCAGATCGGGGATAGTGTGTTAGAAATGCGGGAAGAAAGGACACTTGAAGAAAGACTACAAGTCTCTGAAGGGAAAAGAAGGAGATGTGCAGCAAGAAAACAATCATGAAGTGAATGTGACAGGTGATTTGTTGCAAGATGCTTTAATTCTTTCATTAGAAAATATTATTGATGCCTGGGTGGTAGATTCAAGGGCCTCATTCCATGCCACACATGATAGGAAACATTTTCATTATTATGTTCAAGGATTGGGTGATGATAAACCCTGTAAAATCATTGGAATGGGTACAGTTTTCATAAAATAATAAGATGGAAATAAATGGTTGTTGAAGAAGGTAAGGCATGTGCCAGATCTAAAGAAAAATATAATTTCAACAAGGCAGTTGGGAGGTGAAGGTTGTGTAACTACTTTTACAGATAAAACCTGGAAGGTCACAAAAGGAGCCATAGTAATAGCAAAATGAGAAAAGGTTGGTACATTGTATTTATGCAATGGTATTAATAATGATGTTAACGCTTTAACCTCTACAGGAGAAGATACAACATTGTGGCATCACAAGCTCGGGCACATGAGTGAGAAGGGGATGCAGATTCTTCACTCAAGAAATTTGTTTCCAAGTTTGAAGCATGTGTATTTGGAATTCTGTGAGAATTGTGTTTATGGAAAACATAAGAGAGTCAAATTCCTCAGAGTTGGGAAAGAAAAGAAGAGTGAAAAATTAGAGCTTCAACATATAGATGTATGGGGACCTGCTCAGGTATCATCTCTCGGTGGATCTCGTTATTATGTTACTTTTATTGATGATGCAACTAGAAAAAGCTGAATTTATTGTATTCAAAATAAATCTGATGTATCTGATACTTTCAAGAAATTGAAAGCTTTGGTTGAAAATGAGACATGAAAAAGGTTGAAGTGCCTCAAATCAGACAATGGAGGTGAATATTGCAGCAAAGAGTTTGATAGGTATTGTTCAGAGAATGGAATTTGTAGAAAGAAGACAGTTCCAGGAACACCACAAGAAAATGGTGTGTCAGAAAGGATTAGCAGGACAATCATGGAGCATGCACGGTGCATGAGATTACATGCAAGATTGCCTTTACAATTTTGGGCAAATGTTGCAGATATTGTTGTTTATCTAATAAACAAAAGGCCTTCAAATTCCTTGGATGGTGGTATTCCAGAGGAGGCATAGACAGGTAAAAAGGTAAACTACTCATTTTTAAAGACTTTTGGTTGTGAAGCCTTTGTCCACATTAATAAATAAAATAGAACAAAGCTTGAGGAAAAGTCAAAGAAATGTACCTTTATTGGATATGGTGTTAATGATTTTGGTTATCACTTTTATGATTATGAAAAACACAAAAACATTAGGAGCAGAGATGTCATATTCAATGAAAAGGTTTTGTATAAGGATCAGATGTAGGAAAAGAAACAGTAAAAAGAAAATAGAGAATACACAGTGCTTGATGAGATCCCAAAAAAAGTGAAGGTGCCTAAAAATCATAATGATCAACAGCCAAAACAACAACAGCAACAAGCACCTCAAACACCTAAAAGTGGTGTTAGAAGATCTATCAGGATAAGTAGACCCCCTAAACGATACTCTCCTTCAGTATATTATGTATTGTTGACTAATTCTAGTGAACCAAAATGTTATGAAGAAGCAGTGCAGGTAGAAACCAAGAAGAAGTGGGAGCAAGCCATGAAAGAAGAGATGGACTCCTTAGTACATAACCAGACTTGGGACTTAGTCAAGTTTCCTGCAGGTAACATAGCATTGCAGAATAAATGGGTTTACAGGTTAAAGGAAGAAGATGGAGGTAGAAAAAGGTATAAAGCTAGACTTGTGGTGAAGGGGTTTGCACAGAAAAAGGGTATAGACTTGGATGAGATATTTTCTCCTATTGTTAAAATGACTTCAATTAGAACTATTTTAAGTCTAGTAGCAGCTGAATATTTGCATCTTGAGCAATTAGATGTAAAGACGGCCTTTCTCCATGGGGAATTGGAGGAAGAGAAATATATGCAACAGCCACAAGGATATGAGGTAAAAGGGAAGGAGAAACTAGTGCACAGGTTGAAGAAGAGCTTGTATGGCTTAAAACAAGTCCAAAGAAATGGTATCTAAAATTTGACAGTTTTATGTCTAAACAAGGTTATACTAGATGTCACTCTGATCATTGTGTTTATCTCAAAAGGCAAAATGCTGGCAGCTATATTATATTGTTATTGTATGTAGATGACATGCTTGTTGCAGGTTCTAACATGCAGGAAATAAATGTGCTCAAAAGAAAATTGGCTAACTCGTTTGCAATGAAGGATTTGGGTGCTGCAAAACAAATCCTTGGTATGAGAATAACTAGAGACAGGAAGAATCGCAACTTAACATTGTCTTAGAGTGAGTACATAGAAAAGGTGTTGAAAATATTTAATATTCAGAATACAAAACCAGTGAGTATACCTTTGGCTATCCATTTCAAACTAAGTAAGGAGATGTGTCCCAAGACTCAGGAAGAAATGGCTTATATGTCTAAAGTTCCATATGCATCAGCAGTTGGAAGCTTAATGTATGTAATGGTCTGCACAAGGCTTGATATTGCACATGCAGTGGGACTTGTAGGCAAGTACATGAACAATCCAGGAAAATAACATTGGATGGCGATGAAGTGGATTCTTAGGTATTTAAGAGGTACCACAAATCAAGCATTATGCTTTGGTGGTTCAAACATTGCTCTATAGGGATATGTTGATGCAGATATGGCGGGTGATAGAGATAACAGGAGGAACACAATAGGGTATGTGTTTATTGTAGGTGGAACATCTATCATGTTATCACCTAGAACTGCAGTCACATGTACATAATGTTGTCCAAAAAATTTCATTGTCAAAAATGGGTGTCAAATGGTTGTTTTCCTATGTTTGTTACTTAGGGATCATGTTTTAGAAAGATATTGATGTGAATCATTTTCAAATACCGTTAGTCATCCTCCATCATGATTGTATAAGGCATGTCTTATCTTGTCTACGTCACTGGCCCTTTTCGCATTTCCGCAGCGCAATTTTATTGGCTGATTTTGCAGCGCAATGATGTTTTAGCTTTTTTCGCAGCGTGTCAGTAACCAGCCATTTCGTAGCGCATTTTGCTAATTTATAACTATCTGCGCTACGAGATCGC